>VXAB01013295.1:0-33555 GCA_013399175.1 Odontophorus gujanensis
CAGCTCCCCTGCTCTGGGCTGAGTAAACCCCGGGACCTCAGCCACTCCTACATCTTGCCCTGTTGAACCTTCATCATTGTCGTAAATATGTTTTGGACACTCTCTAAAAGTTCTCTGTCCTTATATTGTGGTGTCCAAACTTGCACACTATGCTCAAGGTGAGGTCACACCAGCACAGAGGTGGACAACCACAGCCCTTGCCCAGATTGCCATGCTGGGCCTGATGCATTCTAGGGTGCATTTTGCTCCTTTGGTGGTGAGTGCATACTGCTGACTCTGTTCAACTTACTATCGCCCAGAACCCCTCAGCCTCTTCCCACAAGACTGGTCTTCAGTCTCTAGTCCCCCCCATTCCAGGCACAGAATTTGGTACATGTTCTCACTTGATTTATAAAACCTCTGTAGGATGAGATGTGCTTTGCTTGTACTAAAAAGAGAGTGCAAAATCAAGAGCAGAACACAATTTTATTACTTTTTTAAATCTAGTTAAGGTAATCAGAAGCATCATCTCACACTACATATATGAATTTACTAAACACAAACTGATTACTCAATTTTTATCATTGATTAGACCAGGAAACTGAAACACATGTTCCTATCCCTGCACCAAATTCTCTCAGAGGAATTATATAGCTTCTTCAGAGCACTGAGTAAAAATCAGTCTAAAAAATTGGTAAATATTTTTGAGATAGATGGTAAATATAATTCTATATCCTGGCACACAGAAAGTTCACCTTGAGCTCAAAGTTGCATTAAAGAGTTAATTACTTTGTGATGAGCAAAGGAAATAAATTCTAACCTCTAAGAAATATTTAGCAATCCTAAGGAATTTTTTTTCATATATATAACTGCTCATTAAAAGGCAACAGATTCAGGAAGCTGTCCAATATCATTTGTCTATAAACATTATTTCCTCGTATTAATGTCAGGGTATGACAGTGCTGACTTTAGTATACATTTTAAAGTACTAATTTCATAAAAAATAAATATATACACATAAAAATGTGTATAATTCATTCTTATCTTAAAGAGGAGATAAACATTTTATTGTTTGGATTTTGACTGGAACAAGAGAATTCTCCATTTTTTTTCATATGTAGTCTGTCGAAGAATTCCACGTATGCAAATATTCTAGGCTAATAGATGACAATAAAATAAATTAAAATTTAAATAGCACTAGTTTATTATTTAATTGCTGCATGAAAATTTGATGAAATTAAACTGTTGTGTACTGTGCCATTTTACCTGTATAATGTAATAACTGCTGTGTGGAAGATAAGTTGAGAATCTCATTACTTGACCTACATTTATGATGGAACTTGTATTTGCTTTCAATAAATTTGACTAAGATAGACCACCATCCTTGTTAACATTTTGATAGATATCCTCTTTTAATGGCATCTAATTACAAAACAGCCAGTGCAATAAGCTACTAAGATCAAAATTCAGTCTAGAAATAGTAATCGCTAGATTTAACTCATACATTTCTTTTATGGATATCTAAAATAGCACTTCTTCTTTCTGACATTTTGTATTAGAAAAGCTACTCAGAAAGATCAGAAACATTTTCTGAAGAAGGATAAAATCCATCTTGTCTGTCTGTCTGAAGTATTGCTAAATAACTTACTTCCATGATATCAAAGTGTGAAGAGCTCCCCTGCCTGTCTCCTAAGGAAATCATACTCCTCCTGTTCCTGGATGACACAGATTGCTGTGGACATCAATTGAGCTATCCCTGGAACAGACAAGTGATTACTTGTTTGGCAAGATTCTGCATTCTATATTATATATTCTATAGACCAAATTGTTTTTCTTCATTATCATTAAATCTTTTTCTCAGTTTGTTGCACAGTATGAAGGTGGAGCTAGGGCATACCCTGATTCCCCATTGCAACTTATCTATACAAATGGAACTGGTCTGCAAAGATCAAAGGTGTTAAACTGCCTTTAGAATTTAACATGTCTTCTAGTAAATATTTGCCTTTATCAGTACTTCGAATGGCAGATATAGACCAAATTTCAAACTGGTAAATGAAGTAATAAATACTGTATTATAAATTTATTCTGAGAAGCATCTAACAAAACTCTATTATTAGAAAAAATATGTATGTGTTTGAGGGATAGAAAGCTGTTTAAATAACACATTTTAAAATGCATTTCAGTGACTTATATTTAGAATCTGTGCATCAGTTCACAGAGAAAAAAGATCAGTTCAGTAGCTGACAAGGTTTTCTGCTAGAAGTTTGATTCAGATGTTCCAGTTTCTTAATTCAAATGTTAAAGGCAAATTTACCCTGATGTACACAGACTGAATGATCAGGATTTGCAATACTCTAGGTGAATACAGAATTAATAAAGAATGATAAGCTTTAAATCATGAAAACATATAGAAATATTCCTGAACACAGTCTTTTTTTGATTTAACAACTTATGAAATTTTCAAGAAAACTTTCTGAACTTTGTGCTGCTAAGGGACTAGCTTTACATTAGTCTCAGACTGTCATCTGTGCTATCAAGTTGTGCTAGACTGTCTTCACTTTTTATCTTAGTTAAACAAGTATTATTTAATGAATAGACAGTTTCATGCAATTTTAAAAATGGCTTCATCCAGACAAATTGAGGTCATTAACTAAACCACTATTAAGTCATACATCCAATTACACTGCTGTAGTCTTCTGCAGAGCTGAGGTCTTCATATTTTCTTAGAACTGAGGAATCATAGAATGGCTTGGGTTGGAAGGGACCTCAAAGATCATCCAGTTCCAATATCCCTGCCCTTGGCCAGTGTTACTAACTACTAAAGTAGTAGATCAGGCTGCCCATGGCCACATCCAATCAGGCCTTGAACATCTTCAGGGATGGGACACACACAGCTTCTTTGGGCAGCCTATTCAAGTGCCTCAGTACTCTCGCACTGAAAAATTTCTCCCTTAACATGTAATCTAAATCTCCCCTCTTTGATCTTGAAACTTTTCCCTTTTCTCCTGTCATTGGGCTTCACCATGCCTGTTGTTTTCTCCTTTCTCATTTATCAGAGGGGGTACACTCTCCTTGGTCTTTCTCTTCTGAACAATGTGCATGTAGAAGTCCTTCTCTTCATTTTTCACATCAATTGCACAGTGCAGTTCCATCTGTGCCTTTGCTTTCCCGATCCTATCACTGCATGTCAGGATTGCATCCTTGTATTCATCACAGACCACAAGTCCTTGCTTCCACTGACTGAACATATCCTTCTTGTCCACGAGTTTGACCAGCAGGTCCTTGCTCAGCCATATGGATTTTCTGCTTGTTTTT
This sequence comes from Odontophorus gujanensis, assembly GCA_013399175.1. Lineage (NCBI taxonomy): Eukaryota > Metazoa > Chordata > Aves > Galliformes > Odontophoridae > Odontophorus > Odontophorus gujanensis. Next base: position 3,295 of record VXAB01013295.1, read on the forward strand.
TTACTACACTGGGTACAGAGGTCTAAAGAACTCTCAGCAAAGCATCCTTAAAGAATTGCCTGCTCTGCTCTGCTCTGTTCCTTTGCCACTAAGGACCTCTTCCCATGGGATCACATGTAGAAGTTTTTTAATGGCCTGAAGCTCACTCACCTGCAGTTCAGGGTCTTCACTTTGCTTTTTGCCAGGTCTATCTTCCTCAAAATCACAAACTCTATCAGGACATGGTCACTAAAGCCCAGAGTGCCTCCAATCTTAATCTCTTTAATGAGTTCCTCTGCACTGGTGAGTACTTTGTGGACATAGTGCTCTCAGTCCACAACAAACTAGGTTTTTGTCTCCTACTTGACATTTATTTTGTACAGCCTCAGGTTCACGAAAAAATCTCTACTGTTTAGCCCTTTATTTTTTACCTACTTTTCCTAATTAGGCTCTAGAATGCAATGAAACTTTAGAAATTTCTGAAGTAGATAAATTCATAGACTGCTAGTATAAATGGCTAAATGATTCCACACATATCTTTGAAAATATGCACTTATTCAAAGCAACTCAAAAGACACCAAGTCATGAGGGAGTGTTGATCTGCCAGAGGGTAGAAAGGTGCTACAGAGGGACCTGGATAGACTGGATCAATGGGCCAAAGTAAACTGGATCTGTTTCAATAGGGTCAAGTGTCAGGTGATGCATTTTGGCAAACATATAGGCTTGGAGAGGAGTGACTGGAAAGCTGCCTAGTGGAAAGGGATCTTGGTGTGCAGATGGACAGCTGGATGAACACAAACCAGCAGTGTGCCCAGGTGACCAAGAAGGCCAACAGCATCTTAGCTTGTATCAGGAACGGCGCGGTGAGCAAGACTAGGAAAATAGTCTTCTCCCTGTACTTGGCACTGGTGAGGCCACACCTCAAGTACTGTGCTCTGTTTTGGTCACCTCAATACAGGAAGGACATTGAGATGCTTGAGCAGGTCCAAAGAAGGGCAACAAGGCTTGTGAAGGGCTTGGAGAATACGCCCTATGAGGAGGAACTGAAAGAACTGGGGCTGTTTAGGCTGGGGAAGAGGAAGCTGAGGGCAGACCTCATTACTCTCTCCTGATACCTGAAGGTAATTGCAGGGAGAGTGGGGCTGGTATCTTCTCATTGGTGACAGGTGACAGGACAAGGGAAAATGACCTCAAGTTGCACCAGGGAAAGTTTAGATTGGATATAAGGTGAAACTTCTTTACAGAAAGGATTGTTAAGCACTGGAATAAGTTCCCATGGGAGGTGGCTGAGAGATGTTCCCAAGGGAGGCTGGAGATGTGTTTAATATCTGTTTGGATGTGGTGCTCAGGGACATGATTTAGTGGTGGGTTGTTAGGGTAGTATGGTTTGGTTGTGGTTGGACTTGATGATCTTGAAGGTCATTTCCGACCTGAGCAATTCTAGGATTCTATGATTATCATTTTTCTGATGACTCACTGTACTTAACCTGATTGAACTATTCCCAGTGATTTCTATATTCAGCCAAATCTCTCAGCCCTCAGAATAAGGCTTCCCAACTTGAGGTGTCTGAAGTCCAGCAGTAGCAATTTCTCTATACTGTGAATCAGATTATATATAGGCTTTCCCCTATAGCCAGAGGACAGGTCAGGAATTTTCAGACTGGAGTTAAATCTGTTGTAGAAAACAAGGACTTAACTCTCTGTATGTTTTGAAACAGTTTAGGGGAATATCTTAGGTAGGATGACTAACTTCTAAAGCTGTAAGTTTAAATCCATATTACAGATGGAAAAAATAAAACAGCAGTAAGGGAACACTAGCAAATCAGTGGCCTAAAAAATTAATTCTTAAAAATTTGCCAAGAAATATATTGCAAATGTATTTATGTTCATATTTTATCACAGCAGATTTCATGTCAAAACCCCATGGTGAAGGCAGAAATAATATTTTTATTACATCAACAATAAGCTATTGCTCTCAAGCGGCAAACTAACAATGTAAGAGGACTACAGAATATAGCAGTAGAAACATATACTGTGTGGTATGTGGGCTACACAGACTCAGAACAGTTCCAGAACTCTCCAGCAATGCCACAGGAAAGACTGCTGACCATGCTAAAGATATATTTTTTGTCAACATTTTTACATTTAAAAGTTTGAATATAAACCAGTATAAGCACAGGTCTGTAAGGTCCTGGTTCTCTATTATATACACCTTAGATGTTTTAGACCTAGTGTCAGCATGGGTCTACTCTGTGTTTGATCACTAAAACCGCTTAAGAGTATTAGGCATAATTCCACAATTCATCTAATCTGTGCGGGAGTTTAATGTAAAGCCTGTTATGTTCAAAACATCCGTCTTTTTCCAGTGCTTTGCACATTAGGGTGACTAATTTTAAATTTAGCTCTTCCATCTAACATGCAGCATAAGTAAGAAAGTTGAAATATTAAAGTGCACAGATCATTTAAAAAGGGTTTATATAGGAATATATTAAGTGGTAGGAAAAAGAAATTTACTTTCTGCTATTTTATCTTTATTATGTTCACAGAAATTACAGAGATATCCCTGCTATTCTATTTTTACCATTGAGAGTAAAGGTTAAAGACTAAAATCAACAAAACCATTTTGATGGTTAAATGAGCAGGATTTAATGTGCTAAAAGGATAGCAGGTAGTTAAATGCCCTGCAGAGGAGTCTAAGCCCACAAAGGCAAGAGAAAACAATTTCCCAAGCTCCCTGAAGCTTATCGTTAGTTGGGAAAAAAACATAATTTGAATTCTTCCTTCTGTATTGTCCATCTGCCCACTGAAAGGGTCATGAATGGTAATAGGTATCTCAAGACAGTCACATTGTTCCTGTTTGTTCTTCATGAATTAAACAATTTTAAGTAATGCACAAATAGTCTAAGATGCTGTGAATTTAGACTGTTTCTAATTTTCTTAGTGGTTGCTCCCTCACACTTGCTACTTTGCTGTCAGTCAGTGTGCTAGGTGCTCCTAGAACTGTTGGGAAGGCTCTCCCTACAGGCCTTGTACTCCTCCCAGATGGAATCAGTCTCACAAAGGAGCTTATTAAGCTTTTGGTGAAAAAGAGAGACTTCTCAAATAAAGACTTTTCCCTTTCTTTCAAGTTGACAATGGAAAATTGAACACCCTTATTAGCTGAGGTACTTTCATCACCCCATAACAGACTGTAATGCTGTGTTAGTTGTCTGGCACTCACAGTATAGAAATGTGTTCTTGAATGTTCCGGGCAAAAAGAAAGTGATCAGTACAGAAATATTCTTGTTTCCATTTTTAAGGCTTTTTTTTTTTTTTCCTTCTTCTAGCATTTACTTAAAGGGAATTTTAATTAGCTTATTTTTATCCAGTTAATCTTCAGTTTTTTTTTAAAAAAGAAAACTCTGAAAACATCTCGTAGGAAATAAGTTAACACTGGAATTCCTCAATCTATTTAAACTTGTCACCATCAACTGTTCGTAGTGACAGATTTCCTCCTAATACTCACCAGGCACTCACACTTTTTGTATTTGTTGGAGTGTGCATCTTGCAATGTTCACAGCTGCGCTGATTCAATCATTCCTATTTTTGCTACTGAATCAAAAAGACTTCACAGTATGGGGGAAAATGAGGAGAGTGAACTGGTGATGCTGATTTCATCCAAGCGTTCTTTAAGGATTCATAAATACACAGAAAGCTTAATCTCAACATTTTGCTAAAAGTGATTTAATATCTTCATTCTCTTGATTCTCTTGTCTTTTACCAGATTTCTTTTTGTTCTTATCAAGTATTGAGGTTTTGCTTATGTTTGTTTGTTTTTATTTCTGTTCTGTTTTTTATTTTTATTTTTTTTGTCTTCGTTTCTGTTTTTTAATGGAATGAAAAGAAAATAATTCCATCTAAGCTGTAGACATACATCTGATAAGTGTTCAGATTTGTCAGAATAGTACAACATCTAAAAGACCAGGACAGTGCAAACCTTTGCCCCTGCTCCTACAGTGAACACATAATCCATCCTATGAAGTGAAACAGTTTCACCCCAAAAGCATGCAACTTTCAGAGCAGCATAAGCGTTATGCGGCTTGTACAAATCACCAGTCCAGAATTTTTTGGATTTTTTTCAGTTTGTTTACCTGCATCTATTTCTCAAATAAAACATGAATCTCTTCAGAAATTTTATATCTGTAGAGTTCTACAGCATATGTGGGCTTGCCTTTTTATTTGTTCTTTTGCAAACAGGAGAGTGTTGTTGTTATGTCTAAATAAAGCATAGCAGAGATGTGAATATGTTTCCCCCTTTACACTGAAATGTCTTCTTCATTAAAAGTCTTTAGAGAATACTGTGCTTGAGGATGATATTATGGATCTAATACTGAATAAACAGGAGAAAACTGGATTTTGCAGCAACCATCAGCAGAGCAAACTGTGGTTGCAGTTTTATTTTACTAAAAATTTTTCTGAAGATTGTCATTTCATATCATTCAGAATGGAAAAAAATGTTATTTCGCTTATAATACACAGATAGAAAAAAATATGTCATTCATGTCTAGTTATGATCTTGTCACATAATTGATCTGATGAGGACTAAGAAAATCAGTGATCTCCAAGAGCAAAAAATACATGAACCATATCATGGCTACAGCATGGTGTGAGAAGCAACAAATTCCTGGAATTCCTCTGGATTCACTTCCATTTTTTCAGTTATTTACTTATGTTAGAATTTATATTTGAGGTAAAGGGGAGATAAATACAAAACTCAATCAAAAAATGATAACAGATTTATTGTGGAATTTCTCATGAACATGTATATTATCTATACCAAGCACAAGTCAGAGTAAACATGCAAAATAAATTTTTCACTGTCAAATTAAAACCAATAACTTATATTGTCTTATGTAAGAAACTCAGGCTACAACCATTAAAAAAAAAATAAAAAAAGGAAATATATCTTAATTAAAATTATGATGTCTAAAAAGCTGGCTTATTTTTCCCAGGATTCTCAAACCATAACTTTTTTCTCATCTTTTTTTAGTATGTAAACCATTGTAAGATTTAAATGTAAAATAACCTTTAAGGGAGCTGGATTCAGCAAAGGACTTAATGATAATAATACAACAACAACAACAACAAAACTAAAAACAAAAAAAAAAACCAAAAAAAACAAGGAGATAGCAAACAGGAGAGAGTAATAAATAGGAAAGATTCATCAGAGATCTTACCTAATGAAGAAGGAAAAGACCTTGGAGAAGCTGGAGTAGCAGTTACTTGAGGGTTTTAAAGGCAAGTTAGTAAGTGTCAGCACTTGTCAACAGTGACAGATTTAGAGGATTCTGTTTTTAATACGGAGTTCACATTAGCAGGTCTCATATGTCACTTCCAGACCTCTTTTTCTAGGAATCCATGAATTCAGATTAGAAAATTATCTGAGTTATTGTGTAATAATAAATGCTGAAATGTTCCACAGTGCTGTTCTTTCTGCATCTTTCTCTACTTCAAACAAAGTATTGAAGCACTTGAGAGGCTGATTTCCCACACAGCTCTCAGGAGAAAAGAAGCATGTCAGGAAACAAAATATGGTTCTGTGATCCCAAATCACCACTAATTAAAAAGAAGGGATCTAGTTTTTAGATTCATGTTGTGCATTAACTTTGGACAGCCTGACAAGGACTATAAGGACTGACTGACATCTCAGAAAGTTCCTCCTCTCTATGGTGGCCCTTGGACAAGGTATTGTCCCCACTCTCTCTGTACCTCACAGAGCAATGTAAGAGGTAGGAGAAGAAATGAGCTACACTACTCTCTTCTGAAATATTTACTATAAATGAACATAAACTCTTTCTGACTTTCTAAGAAAAAGTCTTATTTTCCTTATGTTGTTACTTTTACTTTAAATTCACTCCTCCATTTCTAACCCCATTTTCCCCAGGCATTTGGATATTTATGAAGCTGAATAAATAAGAATATATGGAGATTGGGCATTCCTTTGCACAAAAACAGTGGTAGGATTGACAGAATATTTTTACCTTTCAGTGACTGATGTTGAGAACTGCAAATATAATCTTCCCAGAGGGGGGCACGTGACTCCTGAAAAACCTGGTAGTTTCAAAAAAAATTAAAAAAAAGTAAGAAAATAAATCAAATTAAATTTACAACATGGGAAGAAAAGTTCTAGGTTTTGTGATGCTGCTGTTAGCACTTACCAGACCTTTTTCCCACTGCCATTTGAGAAGCAGAGGCTGCACTGCCTAATGAGTCACAGAGTACAATTACAACAATCACCATCAGTGTCAGGCTTTTTAAGATGACAGCCTCTCATATTCTTTCATGTTGTCCCTGTTAGTTAGAATCCTGGGGTATGGAATGGCATGACACAGATATGTGTGTAACAATATAACTATGCTACATTTTCTTTCCTGTGTTGCACCTTTAAATGTATACAACTTCCCTGCAACAATCTTCCGGTTCTCTACAGTGTTATCTATGCATCACAGAAAGAGTTCAGCTGCCATTTTATTCTCAGAGTTACTGCTGCCAGGATTTAAAGGACACAAATCATGTGCTCACTCTTGAGCTGCTAATTTAGAGCTGGTACAATGCTAGCAACAGGGTAAGTTCCCCTGTAGTTAGGACTCAGGAATTTTTGTATGGTGTTATGAAGACACTGTTCTTCTCCAGAAAGTGCTACTACTTAGAATCTTGCTAATAACAATGCAGAAAATTTGGCACCAGATTTGCTCATGCAGATGGAGCCACAGAGACCTTGCTTTTGTGCTTCATTAGCGCTATTTTTCTTAATTCAAGTATAAGTCATTCTACACTGAACGTAAATGTTTTATGCTTTGACTGTAGAAACAATGAGATGACAAACCACGACTAATCGCATTTTCAGTAACAATAACTGAATAGGTTTACTCAGCATGCATACATTTTAAAAGACAGTTTTGTAAGTGCATTTTACTAGAGGGCAGTAAAACCTTCTGCTTCACTGAGCAGATCCTGTGTCCAAGTCTTCATTTACATCCCTGTGTGGGCTGTAACAGTGCAAACTTAGATTTTAGTGCACTTTCCTCCCACTTTCGTCTTCTCCAAGCCATTAAAGTTTATCTGAAGAATAACATTACATCTGCATTAAGTTAGAAACAATCTTGCTGCTTGTAGGCATCTTCTGTGTTCCTGCAGTCTCAGTTAAGCTATGTACCTGAATGCATTTGCTTGTTCTCCTACTTTTGGTGGACTGTTTGGATTTTTTCGTTCTGAGGATCTTTTTATGCCGAGACACCTTTTTGTAAAATCGACTTTATTTTTGAAAGCAAAGATACTTGTCGAATTGTTTTAAATATTACATACTGAGTATAGGTATCAGTTCTCTTTTTTTCCTGCACCATTTGATGTAGGAAAAAAACAACAACAAGGAAGTCCCTTTTCATGACAGCAGCTTACTACCATTTGTATCCCTGTTCTAAAACGTTTGACAGTTTTATTCAAACACGGATTTACTGATTAAGAGACTTATAATAAATATATTCCCCACGTGAATGAGGCATCCATAGATAATCTCCTATTGTTAAGACATTTTTCCTATTATGTAACATCCAGCACTGGATTCTGAATGCAAGTGAAAAAAAATCAAGAGAAAAAAAAGAAAAAAAAATAAAGAAAGAAAAAAAAAAGAGTTTTATTAGCAGGAAAGAAATATTTTTGAAGCATTAGGTTTCTTAGCAACTGCTTCAGGTATTAAAATTTCTTTTACTCACACACACACACACAAATGATACTCCTTACTACAGTACATTAGATCAGCATGCTTTGTGTAAAGGATTTTAACAGTCAAGAGATGTGACTGTGTTTAAGATTCCTTTTTCCAGTCGCTAGTTCATTGTCAGCAGCAGCTACAGAGCAGCTTTATGTGCATTCAGAGACAGCCAGGAAATTAGTTCTGCATGACTGACTCAGCACTGTAGCACTGAGAACAACTCTCACCCATTTCCTTAAACAATTGTTTATTTCTTGGTGTGATAACAATGTTAAAAATCACAGTTCTCAAGGAAAAGATCTCAGAAGAACCGTTTGCATTCAAAGTAAAAAAGCAAAGTCCTAGCTTATTTTGCATATAGAAGAGAGAGGTATTAAAAATAATAATAACAATAAAGTCATTATTTAGAGTTCAGAGTAACTTCTGATAGCCTGTTTAGTCTTTTCTTTGATGCTAAATGGAACTGAGAAGCAAAATGTCAGCAAACTGAAATCAAGTTAAATTAATAGAGCATTTATAAAGTGAGAAATCAGAAAGGAAATAAAATCCTTGAATCAAAAAGAAGGTTTATTAGGCTTTTTATGACAGTAAAACAAGTCAGATCTTTTAAAGCCTGTGTAAATGGAGAATTAAGATGATTCATTGCAAATGCAAAAACTCAGGTTTCAGAAGATACATAAACAGATTCTCAGTGAGCTACTTTTTGGTCGGTCTGTGTGGGGCTCCCCAGCATTTATCCACCTGACCCAAGGTGAAGGTGCCAGGGAGGAGGTCGGCATCTTTAAAGAGGCCCTGGGGAAACAGCTTGGTGTGAAAAAGCAAACAAACGCATTGCAAGAAACGGTGGCAATGTTGGAATACTACAAAATTTGCAACAGGCAACACAAATGCTTACACAAGAACTGAAAGAACACCCATATGCGACTTTATCAGGACCTATTGAGTCAACATGACGCTGAAGGTGACAGTTTCCTGAATTGCATCTGTCTGATGCTGATAAGGAATGTCTCAAATAAAAACAAGGCAATAAACATCACTTCGTGGACAGTTTTGCATTTGAAAACGTCTCTTCGAATGCAAGAGCCCAGGACTGTTTAATAGCTGAAGGCTTTGGCTCCACAGCAAAGGATTCTAGCTTGGTACAGGAGACTGGGAGATGATACCATTGTATCCTGTGAAGGCAAGTTACAATCTGATGTCTCCCTGACAATTTAAATTTGCAAGACCTAGAAGATGGAAGTGAAAGAATTCCTGCTGAGATCCTCACAGCCAGAATCTGTCACTCTAAAACAGCAGGCTCTACCATTTTGGACTATAGGTAAGACTATAGGTAATGACTGTTGTTGTTAGTCATCAACTGACCAACATAAACTCAGACAACCCACCACTACTGAAGATTAGCACCTGACACCAAGATATCACTGGATTCAAGAGTGGTGAACCACTTTGCTTTGCGAGTTTCTGTATCTGTCTATCTGTCTTTATTTCCCCATGTTTATTTTGTTTCTCTTCACCTCCTTTTATACATTTACTCTTTGGTAATCATTCCATAGTTTAGTCTTATCTGTAATGCTTATTAATCACAATTATCAAATTTGCCAATTTTACCTCCAAGTAGAGTATTCGTTGTTGTTATGAAAGCTTTTAACATATTGATTTGTATTATTCCACTGAATCTTGGATGACTCCATCGTGGTAGCAACACTTTGCTGACTACAGGTGGCACAACTCAGGAGACAGAAAAAAAATTCACTTCTCTTGAAACCCACTGAGTGGGATGAGACTGCATCATTACCAGTGATAAACTGTCACCACTATGAGGCACAGTCAAAATAGCAGTCCATAGAGTGGCAATTTTTGAATTCCTCATTGAAGAAAAAGTTCAAAATGCTGCCCTCAGTGGGTAAAGTGATGTACACTGTTTGTTGGGATAGAAATCGTCTAATCCTCCTGGATTTCCTGAAACCTGGTCAAATCATTAATTCTGACTGCTCCATCACCATACTAATTAAGCTGAAGACTTCCAGAGCGAGGCCAGAGAAGAAGATAACCTTTCTCACGGTAACACAGTAACACCAAGCCCCATACTGATTTGAAGACTCTGGAGGACGCTGCCAATGTCGGCTGGAATGTCCTACCACATGCACTGTATTGTACAGGTTTGTAGCCTTCTGACTAACAACTATTAACTATTAAATTATATAACTATTAAGGCCAATAAATAGGCTGCAACATTTTCCTAGCAATTACACCTTCATAATTATCTGTGATGGTGCAGATTTTTACGAGCACAGTATGCAGGCTCCTGTTTCTCACCTGCAAAAAATGCATAGCAAATAGTGGTGTCAATGTTGAAAAATAGTGTTCTGTAGCTGAGAATTTGATCTATTACATAATGTTACTGAGCTTTTGTAGCTGTTGTAGTTTCCATGGAAATATAAAGGAGGCATTACTTTTGGAGTAGCTTATGTAAATCTTTGATCCTTGGGCATTCATTTCTTTTACAACACTTACAAAGGAAACCTCTCATTTTCCAGTAACAGGGTACAGTTACAGGTTACAGTACTCATTCAGGAAGGTGAAAAAATGCAACTGTGACATTTGGGAAACATGGAAGGTTTGTACTAATCTTAGGAAATTTCAAGTAAGCAGGAACTGAGTGATTTTTCAGCAACAGCATTTTGGATTTAGGAAATACATTTTTTCTAAGGCCTCCTTAAATGACCTGAGCCTTATATTGGACCCTAAATATTTCTGGTACCTTTCTAGCTATGAAATAAAACTGAAAATAGGGCCTGGCAGTGTATACCTTTTCTCTTAAAACAGAGTTATTCAGTGAGGATATGCTTCCTATTGCAAGTCTACATAATCTGTTAAATGATAGTGCCATGAGACCACTAAAACCATTGTGGGTTCTAGTAAAGATGGTTAATACTAATACTGTTTGGCTACAGCCACAAAGATAATATTTTCCTGTTTCCTCTCTAGCTAAAAAAGTCTGCTTTTATCCATTCAGTTGGGTACATTTGTTTCTTGTAGTACACTGTTTATTATTAGAGAAGGAAAGAATATTGCTTGCTATTGTGACAATTCTGCATTTTCTTTGATATTCGATAAGAATTTTTTTCTTATTAACCTCTGGGACAGCAAGACAAATTCGTGCTGTCAGTAAAACAGTGACAAGATTTGGCTCAGAATTTCCTTTTTTCTACACTCTTTAAAAAATAATAAAAATAGAAGTAAAATAAGAAAAATCTTTAATCCATAAATATAGATTTCATGAAACATTGAATGCATTTCAGATTGGTTGTAGGCAGAGAAGAAAGATAATATTTTAGTTTGTTGGGTTTTGTTACATATTTTATTAATATGATGTGACTTCCGTGTTCAGTCTTGAATGGGTCAGTAACGAACCTCCAAGTGATGGAATAAGAGTGATATGTGAAGGATAAAAAATGCTTTAGTGTAAGAAAAATATACTATGTGGCAGGATTGAAGCTATCAATTTGATATTTATATACACAGTGTCCAATCTAAAACGTCTCCTCTAAACTGTATCTGTAACATCCTTTCCTTCAGCAAGGAAGACATGTCATTACAACCAATGTGACCACTATCACAGCTATTAGACATAAATGCATCTGTCCAGCAGAATGTCAATAAAAAGCCAGATGGAGAAATAAAAATTTTGTCAGATCATCATATTGAACATCAAAGCTAAACCTGAAAGGCATATGTGGTTCTTTTACAACGTGTGGTAAAGTGTCCACCATGAATTTAAAATATGATGAAAAGTTCCCTGAGATAGTGCAAGCTATATAATTTATCTTTTGGGAAGGACAAATCCTTTAGAAACTTTTTAATGGAGCACCTTGGGAAAAAAATACAGATGACTGTAAATATATTAATGGTCAACTTTCAGAGCCCTCATTGCAATTTTGAAGAAAAATGTTTCTGGATTTCATCAACAATTAGTAAGATCCAACATTTAAATAAATTAATTAAATGTTAGTTAATCAAATGTTCCAATCTGGCTGCGCTGGAAAAAGCAATTAGAGAGAGGTGATTCTTCCTCTCTCTACTCAGTGCTGGTGAGGCACATCTGGAGTGCTAGGTTCAGTTCTGGGTTCCCTGGTACAAAAGAATCACAGAATCAGAACTGTAGACGTTGGAAGGGATCTCTAGAGATCATCAAGTCCAACCCCACTGCCAAAGTGGCTCCATAGGCCAGGTTGCACAGGTAGACGTCCAAGCAGGTCTTGAACATCTACAGAGAAGCAGACTCTCTGGGCAGGAGGTACAGATGTGCAAGTCTACTGAGGAGCCATGGGGATGACTAAGGCCTGGAGTGACTAATCTATGAGGGTGATCTGAAAGAACTGCGACTGTTTATTCCAAAGAGAAAGCTCATGGGAGATTTCATCATTGTGTGTTAATACCTGATGTGAGTTAATAAAGGTGAGAATGTCAGATTCTTTCCCTTGGTGCCCTGTGACATGACCACTGTAGTTGTTATTTTTCAATTGTTTTAGTTTTGTTGTTGTTGTTGTTGTTTTTGTAGTAGTAGTTGTTTTTATTTTTATTTCTTATTTCTGTTAATTTAAGAAGATGATTCAGTTCTAAATTATGTTGCCCAGAGGGGTTATGGAATTTCCTTCCTTGAAGATATTCAAAATCCAACTGTATACAGTCCTGAGCACCCTGCGGTTGCTGACCTTAATGTGAGTAGGTGGGAAGGACTTGTTGATCTGCAGAGGTGCTGCCCAACCTCAACTGTTCTGTAACCCTAGCTTGGGGTTGTACCTAAAATCCATTGATCAGTTAGGAAGTTAGTAGTCAACACAAGAAAACATGCATATCAATGTAAAACTGTCTGAAATTCATGCTTACCAGATAAGAGAAGACTAAATGCTGTGGAAACAACAGACAAAATGGGAAATAATGGGCTCTGTGAGAATCACAGAAATGTAGGGATTTGAAGGGACCTCAAGAGATCATCTACTCTAACTCCCCTGCTTAAGCAGGTTCCTTTTAGTTGTTTGCACAGGAAATCATTCAGGTGGGTTTTAAATGTCTCCAGAGATGGCAACTCTACAACCTCTCTGGGTATCTTGTTCAGGTGTTGTCACACTCACAGTAAATAATTTCTTTTTTCATGCAGAACCTCCTTTATTTCCATTTGTGTCCCTTGCCCCTTTTTCTGTCTCTTGGCAGCTCTGCAAAGAGCCTAGCGCAATCCACTTGACTCTTGTCTTTTATATAGTTAAAAGCTTTGACAAGATCCCTTCTCAGTCTCCTCTTCTGGTTGAGCAGGTCCAGGTTGTGAGCTCAGCCTTTCCTCATATGGGAGTTGCCCCATGCCCTTAATCATCTTTGTGGTCCTCTGCTGGACTCCTTCCAGGAGATCTCTGTCTTTTTTGAACTGTTGTAAGAGATTATTATTTTATACCATTGCCTCAAAGTTTGCTGATGAACATGTCCGAACATGTCCAAGCTAGCCCTGGGCAAGGGCTGCGAAATCCTTTGTCTAAGGGACAAGCAGATCGGCATGTCCTCGGGTAACAAAAGAGATATAAGCTGCAGCTCAATGGCCGCTGAACACTCTTCTGTGTGGTACTCATCTCCGTGGGGAGATAGCCATCTCAGGAGAAGCTTGCCTGGCACGCTAGTATGGGATTTGCCACATAGGCAAGAAAAATGGAGGATAAAAGAGGGATCAACCNTTGGAAGGGATCTCTAGAGATCATCAAGTCCAACCCCACTGCCAAAGTGGCTCCATAGGCCAGGTTGCAAAGGTAGACGTCCAAGCAGGTCTTGAACATCTACAGAGAAGCAGACTCTCTGGGCAGGAGGTACAGATGTGCAAGTCTACTGAGGAGCCATGGGGATGACTAAGGCCTGGAGTGACTAATCTATGAGGGTGATCTGAAAGAACTGCGACTGTTTATTCCAAAGAGAAAGCTCATGGGAGATTTCATCATTGTGTGTTAATACCTGATGTGAGTTAATAAAGGTGAGAATGTCAGATTCTTTCCCTTGGTGCCCTGTGACATGACCACTGTAGTTGTTATTTTTCAATTGTTTTAGTTTTGTTGTTGTTGTTGTTGTTTTTGTAGTAGTAGTTGTTTTTATTTTTATTTCTTATTTCTGTTAATTTAAGAAGATGATTCAGTTCTAAATTACGTTGCCCAGAGGGGTTATGGAATTTCCTTCCTTGAAGATATTCAAAATCCAACTGTATACAGTCCTGAGCACCCTGCGGTTGCTGACCTTAATGTGAGTAGGTGGGAAGGACTTGTTGATCTGCAGAGGTGCTGCCCAACCTCAACTGTTCTGTAACCCTAGCTTGGGGTTGTACCTAAAATCCATTGATCAGTTAGGAAGTTAGTAGTCAACACAAGAAAACATGCATATCAATGTAAAACTGTCTGAAATTCATGCTTACCAGATAAGAGAAGACTAAATGCTGTGGAAACAACAGACAAAATGGGAAATAATGGGCTCTGTGAGAATCACAGAAATGTAGGGATTTGAAGGGACCTCAAGAGATCATCTACTCTAACTCCCCTGCTTAAGCAGGTTCCTTTTAGTTGTTTGCACAGGAAATCATTCAGGTGGGTTTTAAATGTCTCCAGAGATGGCAACTCTACAACCTCTCTGGGTATCTTGTTCAGGTGTTGTCACACTCACAGTAAATAATTTCTTTTTTCATGCAGAACCTCCTTTATTTCCATTTGTGTCCCTTGCCCCTTTTTCTGTCTCTTGGCAGCTCTGCAAAGAGCCTAGCGCAATCCACTTGACTCTTGTCTTTTATATAGTTAAAAGCTTTGACAAGATCCCTTCTCAGTCTCCTCTTCTGGTTGAGCAGGTCCAGGTTGTGAGCTCAGCCTTTCCTCATATGGGAGTTGCCCCATGCCCTTAATCATCTTTGTGGTCCTCTGCTGGACTCCTTCCAGGAGATCTCTGTCTTTTTTGAACTGTTGTAAGAGATTATTATTTTATACCATTGCCTCAAAGTTTGCTGATGAACATGTCCGAACATGTCCAAGCTAGCCCTGGGCAAGGGCTGCGAAATCCTTTGTCTAAGGGACAAGCAGATCGGCATGTCCTCGGGTAACAAAAGAGATATAAGCTGCAGCTCAATGGCCGCTGAACACTCTTCTGTGTGGTACTCATCTCCGTGGGGAGATAGCCATCTCAGGAGAAGCTTGCCTGGCACGCTAGTATGGGATTTGCCACATAGGCAAGAAAAATGGAGGATAAAAGAGGGATCAACCACCATGAGATTCGGAGTGTTCTTCCATCAGAAACCTCATGAGCTGATTCCCTGCTGCTGAACTCTCTCCTGGGCCTGCTGCCTGAGNATATCAGAAGACTTGTTGAGTGTACGCTCTATCCTTGCATTCAGGTCATTGATGAAGGTGTTGAACAAGACCAGATCCAGAACCGATCAATAGGGGAACACTGCTAGCTACATGCCTCCAACTAGACTCTGCACTGCTGACTGCAACCTTCTGAGATCTGCAAGTCAGATGGTTCACAATCTATCCCACTGTCCTCTCATCTATCACATAATCCCAGTCCATTAGTATGGCATAAATTGCTCTTGCTAAACTTATGCCGGTTGTTCCAAATCACCTTGGCCTTTATGTGTCCTGAACTGGGTTTTAAGGATTTTCTCCATAATATTCCAAGTAATAACAGTGATGTTGACTGCCCCATTCTTCACAAGATACTCCCCTTTGCTCTCTTTGAAGATACCTTTTTCCAGACACAATACTTTCAAAGTTCATGTAGAAATGCCCTTGTACTACTGAACAGGCCCCTCAAGACCCTGAGATGCATCCCATCTAGGGCCATGGACACATACCTATCTGTTTCAATTAAATAGTCACTGTGGATAGTATCTCTGTCCCCCAAGTTAGGCATAGAAGTCTAGGAGGCCTAAGACCAGTGTTGATAACAAAAGAATAAAAATGAGGCATACTAGATTTAGGATAAATAGATTTCAGAATACAGACCTTCTTTTTTGTAGTCAAGAAAAGTATGATGCCTTGTCTATCTCCTGCTTTATCATTTGTGGTTCTTGGTTGTTCTTTTAATGGTAACTTCCTGAAGAACTTTTGAACAAATAGTACAGAACATGTAAATCTCTCCCAAATGATATTTAAATCTAAGTTGAAGGATCAAATTTTACCTGCAGCCATTGTAAAACTAAAAGAACAGTCAGCTCTTTCTCCTAGCAATTCTGATATCTTCTCTTAATTGTAACAGATATGCTTTTGCTATTATGAGATCAAAAGAATAAGAAGAGTTGGTTTCCTGGGTGAAGGTTTGTTTTCCTTCATCTTTGCTGAGAAACAACTGGACTGCAGATAATGTACACTCCTCCAATTTCCTATAAAATCTCATTATGGTTAATGACCTAGTCAGTACATTTTTTTAATTTCACCCGAGCTTCTCACATAACCTAACCATGTCTTCCTTTTCTCAGTATTTTGTAAAATATTTTTGATCTCTTATACTAGTGAAGAATTCCTTATCTGGTCACAAAAGATCACTTTTCATCCATAGATCTGTCTAGTTCCATTAGGATAAAAAGTATTTAGGTTAAAGAAATTGGGATATTTGAAAACAGATAAATTGAAGTTTATATGTTAAAGTCTTCATTTAAATAACCTGTTCTCTTCATGTCATTAGTCTCACCTTGATATAATTGTCAGAGAGCAATGATTCAGATGGAATGGAAAAGAATCATGAGATGAATATTGAAATAGAGATGCTGGCCCAAACACAAGGCAGACAACATTTCAGGTTCATGATATTTCCTCCTTATAGAGTTCTGAGCAAACTTAACCATTTTATTCTATGAAACAAAGTTTTTCTGATTCCTTTCCAGCTCCTTTGAGACAATTTATAGCTGTTCTCTGTATTGAAGGGAAAATTCAGTGAACTATCCACATGCATAATTGAAACTGCATAATACAGGATTTTGTACAGGGTCATGGTAGTGGTGAGATATTATTTTATCACTTGGATCTTAAGTGCTTCATTGGCTTAGATTTCAAAAAACACAAATGTGGAAGAAGTGGTAACAAGAGGGAGTTACAATAATTGTGACAGGAAGTTCAACATTTTGACAGTGATCCAGAGGTTGCAAATTAGATTACATATAAGCAAAACCAAGAAGGTTCAGAATTAAATACCAGAAAGCTGATCTGGAAGCAATTTATAGGTAAAGATCAAGAAAAGTCCTAATGAAATCAATTTCATACTCGTAAACACTTTATCCTGAAGGACCAAATAGGAATGTTACATTCAGTCACAGAATGAAAATGAATGAGGTTCATTCTTGTGAAAATTGAAGGAGAAACTAATTAGAATTTACTGTAATGATGTTTGACTTTCATAAAGACTGGCTGTTCTCCATGATAAAACAACCAAGACTGAAATGAAAGAATGAAGATGTTTTATGGGTGGAAGCATTATGAGGTAGTGTTAATGAAAAAATTCTGCAAAGCATGCCTCATATTAAATAACAATATCAACTGTATGATCATAGAATTACAGAGTGAATTGAGTTGAAAAGGACCTTCTAGATCATCAAGTTTCTACTCCCCTGCCATGGGCAGGGGTACCACCCATGAGGCCATGAGTGATGGGGCATCCAACACTTCTCTGGGCAATCTGTTCCAGCACCATCTTCTGAATAGGGATTTCCTCCTAGTATCTAATTTTAATCTACTTTCATTTATTTTAAAATCATTCTCCCCTTGTCCTGTGATTATCTGCCAAGGTAAAAAGTCAGACTCTCTCCTGTTTATAAGCTCCCTTTAAGTACAGGAAGGCTGCAGTGAGGTCTCCCCAAAGCCTTCTTTTCCCCTAGCTGAACAAGTCCAGCTCCCTCAGCCTTTCTTTGTTGAAGAGGTGTTCTAGCCCTCTGATCATCTTCATGGCTCCCCTCTGGACCTGCTCCAAAACTCCACATCTTTCACCCCTGGCCTGGATGCAGTACACTATTAACATAAGATGAATAGCATAAAATCAAAATCTAGTGTAGAAAATTAATGCTGGCATATTATAAAAGTATGCAATGGAGGAGTAGTAAGTAATTTTAAAATCTAAATTAAAAAAAAATTAAATATTTTGAATATCCAACTAAATCAGCAAATATATGTTTTATGAAATCTAAGTATTTGTATTCAAAATAGTCCTGAAGACCACCCCAAAGCACATATGTATACAGGGAACAATATTATCTCTAGTGATTTTATGAACTTACTTGAAAATTGTAAGTTGGCATTATGATAATTATATCTGAAATACTGAAAATGTATTTTGTTCAGGAGTCTGAAGGAGTTTAATCTATCTGTCTGTTTATCTATTATCTATCTATTATTGCAATATGGCAAAGCAAAAGTGGGTAGAAATGGAATAATTGGCTATGGAATACCACCCTTTCTCTAAATAAGATTCAGAAACCACATGTCTAAGGAAGTGCCATTGGGCAGAAGTAGGGAATGGGTTAGCAAAAACAAAGATGAGCTAAAGGGGAGGGGAGGGGGGAGATCATTAAATAGGACACTCAGAAATCAGACCACTAACTAAGGTAAAGTACAAGGACTGAGAGGAGAAAACATAAGAACTGTAACATACTGATGAATTCTACCTGGATCAAATTACTATCAACCAATCATTTTAACCATACACCACCAGCACAGTTTTCAGTTATTGTGCTCACACACCAAAACTGCATTTTTATGAAAACACTGATGTATTCTACTAGAGGATTGAGTATAAATCTAAATTAAATGTTTTCCTTGGAAAAAATAATTAAATGTCTTATTCATTTTTGAGGATATCATAGTGCATTTTAATTTGGAAGGAAAAAAGGATAACACTAAATTATACTAATAACCAAAGCAATACTAATAATTTTAAAATGAAAAAGATAAGAGTTCACTGATTGTAAGCAATTAGTCTATAACAGCAGGTAGCATGAGATTTCATTTCACTGAAGAATTCTATTTTGTGCTTCCATGGGACTTAGTTTTTTTACATCTAAATGCATTTTAAAAAATTCTGAACCTTCATAATGTACATATGGGAGCTGAATACTCTAAAGTTCGAGTGAATCTTGTCCTTGCCCAGTCTCAGAGTAGGAAGATGAGACACAGACAAAAATGAACTGTCTCCTTCCAGCCTTGACTTCTTTTCTGACATTGTTTGCACAGCTGTTTCTCACACTTTCCCTCACTCCTCTCTTCTGTGAAGCATTTTTACCGTTTTGTGCAGCTGGAACCATCTGTGTGCGACATGGGGCAGCCCCAGGCTCACCTCAAAGAGGATCCCTGTAGCATTGCTGTCAGCACTGTGCCAACCCCATACAAATGCAAAATCAGGAACAACTGAAATATCTACTGTGTACTCCAAAATTTCTAGTTGGAATTGAGACCAGGACACTCCTAGCACTCTTTTGTATGACAATAACTATGTTTGCTTACTTTGCATGTACACTTTGGTGGTGGTCATAAACTCATTTTTCACTGTAGTGAAAGGTGGAAACGCAGCAGCACAGCCTGGGAAACTCTATTTGAAATTTTAGAATTTTAACTAATTCAACCATTTTTAAGAGGTTTTTTTGTTTGTTTGTTTGTTTTTAATATATTTGTCTCTTATGTCCATCAGAAACACATCTAGCTCAGCGTACTTCTTTGAATCCAGCCTGTACCAAGCTGCAAAACCAGCATAATTTTTTTGTAATCTTTCTACTTGTGGCTCGATAACTGTTTTATCAGGATCTAGGAAAGTGTTGAGGAACATGGAGAATAACTCAGCAGAATTTTCAGCTTCCAGATCTTTCAGAAGAATTTATTCATGTTTAAGAGAAAGTCATGACTCCTCACATGCAAATTAGAATTCTTGAAGGAAGAACCCTACACAGACAGGAGGGTCTGTATCAGAGTAATTACTTCATGAGGTCACTTGTGTGAGAGTTATATTTGTTTGACACCCACATCTAGCATCTTCTCTAAGATATTTTAATTCCTGGAGATTTCAAATGCTTCTCCCTGAATCATGCTGCCTGTGAAACTTGAATAGGTATGCAAAATCCAGCTTCTGCTCAGCAAGATATCTTCTAATAATCACTTGGTTCATCACAGCAACCCAAACAATAGCTGTATTTTCTCTACAAGATGGAAAGTAAAAAATGCTTTCTTAAGAGCAAAATCATAATTCCTCCATATCTTTAGGATTCATGATACTTCTGTTCATACCTAATGCAGTTGAGTACATACTCAAAGTACATACACACTGGACACAAGGGTTTCATGTGGAGACAGTTAAGAGAATAAAAGCACAGAGCTGAGGATAAGGTTTTATGAGATGTATGTCTGAGAATGACAACACTATAGAAATAGTCAGGAGAATGACAGATGTACTACAGTGACTGGGAAAGAAAATTAGCTTCCTCGGGATCTAATTTCAGTATGGTTGTTTGTTTTTACCAGAAGTATGTTATAAATATATTCTGAAAAGTGCCAATCACTTGTAAAGCAATCTCAGAATGATATGCTTTCAATTATAAAACAATGTCCTGGTGTTATATCTGGAAGAGTTTTTCCTTAGCCATTTAAAATAGGACTATATACCTACCTAGGCAGCACTTTGTAGAGAGAATTATACCCTTAGAAGGCATTACCTTAATGACCCAATAGATATGTTGATTTTCTAATTTGTATGACAGAGCTGCCTAACAGTGTGAATAACAAGAAGGCTATAACAATTGCAAGCATTTTACTACTATACTTAGTAACAGCCACTCAGGTACTTGAAAATTTTTGTTTCCTTATTCTTCTGTGCTTCTGAATTGTTTTTCACAGTATTTCTAGTACTGTATTTACAAACACATTATCTAGATTTAATCTACTTTATCCCAGTGAGAAATGTATTGCTTTTCTACTAATATCTGTGTTGAAAAGTTAATGGATGTGCTACTTTTTAACCAGTAATCATGGCCCCTAAACTCTTGTATCAAGTCTTAGGAAATCACAGAAATATAGACCCAAATTTCAGGTAATGCAGATAACCAAACTAAGGTTATTATTATGAACAATTTCCTCCCTCTTGCAAAGCAACACAGCTGGCAATTTAATCAGGCATGTATTTCCAAGCAGTACAACAGCAAACTGCTGGAAGACAGTTCTCTACCTTTACAACTATTAAGTCATGCTGCATAGCAGAAGTGGGTTAGCAGAACTCAGCAGGAGGTACTGAGGCCCTGATGTTGATATTTTTCAGACACTGTTACTCCAAAGCTACTTAGGTCCCATGAACCCTGACTTCTTAGTAGTCAAGGTGCCAGAGGTATGCCGGCTGAGGATGGACGGTCCTCATTTCAAAAGGAGCTTCAGTTGTGTGCCAAGTGACTGTTCCATTACACCAGCAAGTGCCTCCATGATATCAACAACTGCAGTGAGAGGGTGATTCACCTCAGAAGCACTTCTCTAATCTTCACAAAAATCCTGATATATAGTATCCTATCAGAGATTTCTCACACAGAATTTTGGGCTTATTCTTTTTTCTCTGTGACAGTGTCATCTGATTAGTGGTAAATTCTATTTAGTTTATTTGAAATGTAATTATAGTTACGAAGCAATAAAATTCTTAGTATCAAAGAAATTAATCGAAGATTGGGCAGAGTGTTATTTCCCTTTTAACAGTGATTATTTTAACATGCAATAATTTAGAAGAGCATGTTAGACTGATGTTTATATTATGAAGAGAAGAAAAACAAAAGTAGTAACAGAAAAGGCTTAGCACAAGACAAAGGAAAACAAAAAATATATTCTTTCATGGTCTTTAGCTCAAAATAATCCTCACTCGAACCTGCATCACAAAGATTACTGAAATTCAGAGACTGCAATAGTGTCAGCAGCTCCTTGAGGGAGTGCATTAACATGTGGATTCTGTCTCTAATACTCCTTCAAAGACCCGTTGTGCAGAGGATTTCTGTGAAGTTGTGAAGCAGATCTGGAAAGGGCAAGGAGTTCACAGAATCACTGAATCACAGAACTGTATGGGTTGGTAGGGACCTCTAGAGATCATGGAGTTCGACCCCCCTGCCAAAGGTTGCACAGGTAGGCATCCAGGTGGGTCTTGAACGTCTCCAGAGAAGGAGACTCCACCACCTCTCTGTGCAGCCTGTGCCAGTGTTCCATCACTGCACTGTGAAGAAGTTCCCACACACATTTGTGTGGAACTTCTTATGCTTCAGTTTGTAGCCATTTCCCCTCGTCCTATCCCCACATGCTGCTGAGAAAAATCCAGCCTCATCCCTTTACCTCCTGCTCCTTAGATATTTATAGATGTGGATCAGATCCCCTCTGAATTTTCTTTTCTCAAGGCTTAACAGACCCAGGTCTCTCAGCCTCTCGTCGTAAGGGAGGTGTTCCACGCCCTTTATCATCTTTGTAGCCCTTCGCTGAACTCTTTTGAGGAGATCCTAGTCTTTTTTTGTACTGAGGAGCCCAAAACTGGACACAATACTCCAGGTGAGGCCTCACCAGGACAGACTAGAGGGGGAGGATCACCTCCTTCGACTTGCTGGCCACGCTCTTTTTAATGCACCCCAGGATGCCATTGGCCTTCTTGACCACCAGGGCACACTGCTGGTGCATGGCCAACCTGTCATCCACCTGCAGCAGGTCACGCCCCAGTGTGTAACGGTGCATGTGGTTATTCCTCCCTAGGTGCAAGACTCTACACTTGCTCTTGTTAAACCTCATCTGGTTTTTTTCTGCCCAATTCTCCAGTATGTCCAGGTCTCACTGAATGGCAGCACAGCCTACTGGCATGTCAGCCACTCCTCCCAGCTTTGTATCATCAGCAATGAGCCATAGAAGCTTAGTAACACTTAAAATACTGGACTGAACAACTCCAGGTTTGCTGGTGTTTCCAAGGTGGAAATTGCACCTGAAGTAATGGAACAATGTTGAAAGTGACTTCAGTGTGTCAACAGCTAGACAGTTAAAAGTAAGGAAGAGAAAAAAAGAGGAACACAATTTATTTGTTTGTTTATATACTCAATGAAATCAGAGAAAAAAAAAAAGGAGGGGCCTTTTTTTATGAACTCTGCAGCTGACACCAATAAGGCATGCAAATTGTTTCAAAACCAGGATTTTTTTTTTTCATATTTAAAGTAACAGCATTAGAACTTCCTCACCCAAATGTAAATGTTATGTATATATATGGAAAGCAAAATGTCTTAAAATCCAACATCTTAAGATTGGTTAAGCTTCTATAACATGGAATTGAATATTATGAAATACAGATATGCATACTTATACAAATACACAAATGTAGTATGTAAACTATATAATACATTGTCCTCGTGTTACAGCTCAATGGCTCCATGATATATCCATTCAAGAAAAAATCTAAAATTTCAAAAGTTTTGAAGTCGGTTCACTTTCTTCTATGCCTATTATTCATTATGCGCAATTCTGGTTCAGTTCTTAGCTGATACAGAGAAGACCTGTTGAAAGACTTCAATTTCTCATCTTCAGGAAAGATGGACATGCACCATTTAACCCTTACAAGTGGCAAGACAGATACAGCAAAATTCTACTTTACCATTAATCACAACATCTATGTTTTTCATTTCATGTAGTAAAGCTATCTTTCCCAAAAATGAAAATATCTTGGTTTTGTCCAGCATAACTTTTTATTTATTTATTTATTTTTGGTGTGTGTGTGTTACTAATTATCAGTTTGGAGTAAAATTTTAAGATTCCATGTATGCCATTTACTCAGTAAAATAGCATGAGTTGCAATATGTGCATAAATTCTTTAATGCTTGTTCTTGTTTATCTGGTTTATCCATTTAGCATAAGGGATACAGATAATTGTTGAAAGGAGTTAATTAGCAGTGGGCTGAGAGGCTGTAAATATTTTGCCTACAAATATTCTATATGAGAAAAGATTGTCAAAAAGGAAATATAATGGAAAAGAATGGAAAGTTCTCTCTTATTGCATATAGTTTCAAGCTTTCATTCTCAAAGCACAGTACTTTTGACTTTTAAATATAATCTCATTCCACTCTTCACAGAATAATGAACAGCAATAAAGAGATAGTTCTGTGAAATATTTTAATTTCCGTGCATTTTAGAAACCAATTTGGTAAATGAGAAATTGCAAGACATCGTTTTCAACATATTTTCTAACATCTCCAGGGCAAGTCTGATTCTGTTCATCACATCAGTATTATAATTTAACACACACTCTCTCCTGCTCTAGAACAGACAGCCTGTTCTAGTGCTCCATCACTGACCTGAACTGAGCAAAAGGATATTCCAGTACAATATGATATCATGTGGAAAAAACAAACACAGAACAGGGAAGCTGGAACAGGAAGTGAGCAGTCACTGCTAAGGGGCCATCAGTCAGCAGACAGCAAGCAATTGCTTATTCATCATTTGTTCTGTATATATATATATATATATATATATAATTTAACTGTTATCTGTTTTCCTTTATCTTAGTAAATAATTTTAATGTCAGCCCATGAGTTCTACTTTTCTTTCTATTATCTCCCCATCTCACATGGAAGAGGGGGTAATGAGCAAATGACTGTGCTGCTCATCTATCTGCAGGGTTAAACCACAATAGGCACAAAAATATGTTGTTTCTCAGTGAATTAACATTTGCTAACTCATCTCTTCATTATGCATCACACTCAGACAAGCTGACAGAATTATAGAAAATTGTATCATAAAAGAATACATATGTACACCTGTGCACATACACATATTTCTGTTGGTTCTTTAAAACCTTTTTAAAATAAATAAATTTGTGTACACCATTCAATTTACCCATTATAATGTCAGGAAAAAAAAACAAAAACAACACAAAACCTCAAAGGTTTGTTTTTTTATTTGAATATATTTTTAGCATTATGCTTTTTCTTTAATCAAACTTCTAATTATAATTATCCACATAATTATAATATTAATGATAAAAGAGTGAAAACACAGACATAACACCCTCACAAAGCAGGGTATACTAACTGCAGCTTGAAATGCTCGAGCTTATGTAAATGTCTCAAAACTACCAAGCCATTAGAGGAAAATGCCTTTTTACAATTGTATTTGAAGTTTCTTATCTTTGCAGTATCTCATTGCAACTCTCACTTTACAGGACTGAGGAAAGGAAACGGTCTGATCATACTCATATCTTAAGTTCATCAAGGACAATTTAGTCTTGAATGAGAAAAAAAAAAAGCCCGTTGCTGAATAGACCATTATCTAGACTTTTTGTTTTAATCTCTCAGTGAAGGGAGGTGAAGGGAGGATTTTTAAATGATTACTACTAATGCAGAATTTTCCTGAAGACCATTATAAATAATTCTGGTCAGTAGTACATGTTGCGAGAGATCACATTACAGGTAGATCTAACTAATTTGTTCCATTTTAAACATTCTCTTTCAATTTCAGCTTTTTTTAGAATACATCATATACTTCCAATCTACTCGGTAAAATCTTTTGAATACTAAGGCATGAGAATATCTTTAATTCAAGGTAACCAAATTTGAAGTCCTAATCAAAAATCTACAGATTCCTCTGAGAAACAAAAATATAAATACTTCTCTGGTTCAGAGGAAACGGTTCTTTTGTGCCCATGAATACATATACTGGATTGCTAATCACAGGGGAGCAAATGATCCCAAGGATACTGTTTCTTTAACAACAAAAAAAAAAGCTGATATCCTAGATATTTGCCTACAAAAATTTTCTGATTTGCACAGTAACTTATGTCTTCTACCAGTTCCACTAAAAAAAAAAAAAAAAGATTGAGACTTCCATATTTATTGTGAAGAGTGGCTGCTCCTATTGCCCACCAGTAGAGCTTTAAAAACCCATCTGGAACATACAGTGCAAGTTCTAAAGCCCACTGTGTTGATCCAAGTAGCAGAGAATTGAAATAGAAATGAGATTGTAGAATCAATACGAATCCCTGGTTCTGGAAACAGCAGTAGGAGCAGCAGAAGAGGGATGTAATAAAAATAGTGTCTATGGCACCTAGACATGTCTAGAAGATCACTGTTTCATGCAGTTATTCTGAACACTCAGATCAATAGCACTAAGGATTTTTCTCACCCTGAACAGAAGTGAAGACACACGGGTACAGAGACAAATGAAAGTGAATAAATCTAAACTTCTTAGAGACAAGAAAGGACAGGGAGAAACAAGCAAACAAACAAAACATTAAAATAGCAAATAACAGACAACAATAACAACAACAACAAAAAGCAACACAGACATAACAATAAGAAATACTGAGGTCAGTTCCAAAGTACATCCAAGGCCATCATGGCAGCTGACATAGGAAGAAGCCAGGAGGCATGACACCAGCCCCAAACACACCATCTCTCATCCTCTATGTCCACAACAAGAAATCCTGGCCAGCCCAGCTGCATACATCCATGATTCTTGAAGGCTGGGCAAATACTTGAAACAAACCCATGCTGGTGCTTGTTGGAAGCATATGCTTACAGGAGTAAGTGAAGATTTATTTCTCTTAAAACAAAATCTCTTGATTAAGTGATTTTAAGTGATAAACCCTCATGATAAATTTTTCTATGCTGCTATAATTCAAGATTATCCCCTACAAGTTCTTGTAGGAGAAATTCAAGTTCTTTGTCGCAATACACTTCTTGTAAGAGAGCTTGAAATCACCTGGTGCTAATGACAGTGCACTAATGTTCAACTGAACTACTTTTCTGCTGAGTACAAGGCATATGGTACTGCCTAAGACTGTTTATATATTTTACTACATGGAAACAACTAATCTGATCTATAAAACTAAAAATAGCACTTATTCTTACTGAATGTCCAGAAAAATCTCTGTAAGTGAATTACACAACAGAATGATCTGACACTGTCATGCACTAGAAGTTTCAGCAACTGACCCTGTTAGTGTGATATTTCTTCCTCACTATTCAAACATTCCAACATCTGGTTCTATTTCCCTACAAGTCTGTACTGAATCTTCTATATTTAAGAACAACAAGAACAACAACAAATGTATTACCATTTTTTGTCAGAGAACAAATGCTTCATTTCTATTTTAATATTGTTTTGATTCAGAGCTTGCTTTTGCATGTTATTTATTTTTATATAAATCAACAAAAGCAATAAACACGTTTAAGCCTTAAATGCTTTTTCAACCAAAAAAAGGTATTATACAGCATTCAAAACCACCTTGAAGGGAAAAGTAAAACTGAAAGAAGTAAATAAACATAATTCTTATATTCTATACATATGCAAATACAGAATAGAGAATGTTTTACATTTCACCTGTTACTCTAATATCTTCAGACAGCTACGGATATATATATATGTTTAAAGAAGTAGTGGGCTCAATTTTCTTTGAGACAAAAAGGGTCTTACAGACCAATATGTCTAATAGAACTGATACACTTCTGAGGAACACCACAAAGAAGCACTTCAATGAATAATGACTCAGCTGTAAAGCTGTGATATAACAGAAAGATAAATACATGCAAATTAATACCTTTCAAGTGCAAAAAGGGGGCAAAAATATTATACTGTAACAATG
This sequence comes from Odontophorus gujanensis, assembly GCA_013399175.1. Taxonomy (NCBI): domain Eukaryota; kingdom Metazoa; phylum Chordata; class Aves; order Galliformes; family Odontophoridae; genus Odontophorus; species Odontophorus gujanensis. Next base: position 30,644 of record VXAB01013295.1, read on the forward strand.
AATCTTATCAACCAGCTGTGAGAGAAAAGAGTAAAAGCTTCTACAAACATACCATTGCCAGTAACTCGCAAAATGGTGCAAAGTTCATTTAAATTGACGTAGATTAAGGAAAGAAAGCCCATAAATACTGATATATAGGAATAATATAATATATTGCATATTCTCAAGTTTTTTTCTGAAATGAAAACAAATTATTAACAATAGAAGTCAAAGGGACAGTTTAAGGATATATTCACTTCATACCATGAAGAACAATTTCCTCAAGTGGCACAAACATAATGAAAGTAATAAAGACACTACCTGTGTCACCCACCTGATATAAAGGAAGAGAGGCAAGGGACATTTTTGTAATTTCCAGTACTTCATTGATTTTAAGTCACAAAGGATGTTAATACCAGATGTTACTAGACACTTTTGAGCTCATGTGGAGGCCATGCGGCTGGTGTTCATGGACTTGTATAATGTATTTTCACTGAAAGTATGGAGATTTTCCTTCCAAAGACAACTTCACTGTAGCAATTTTCTCAGACATACACATACGTAGAAATATCACTGTCATTATAACAAAGCACATTTTCTCCTTTCTCTTAAAATGATGTCCATTCATAATCACAGGGCAGCAAAGATAGATATAAAAAGAACTATTACATTATTTATAATATCTTTTTTTCCAGTGCTGAGCTGTTCCTTATAAATTATTTCATTTTTTGTTTCAATGCTTCTATTTTTTGTTTTAATGTTTCCAGTCTAATTGATAGCATCATGAGTATCCTGTTTCTTATCCTTAATTCCAAATTCCATTTTCTTAATTTCACACTTCCATATCTATTTATAAATTTTGTTGTTATTCTTTTGAGCCCTCTTTTTTTCCTATGAATTTACAATTTGCAGACAGTTAAGCTGTCTTTCTTTGCAACTGCCTTAAAAAAAAGACACCAAATTGCTGGACTCAACTAATCATTTTGTAACAAGCTATTATTCTGTATAAAGCTGTAACATATCAAAGAACTTGGAACTATATATAGGACTAATTTTTCATACTCAAGGCTTTATTGTTATAAGACCTAATTTTTACCTTTCCCTCATGCCTGGCAGGAGTCATCTCCCAAGGCTACGGGCTTCTGTCCCTTTTCCAATTGCTTTGTCAGTGTCCCCTTCCCTAGACAGGGATCCCAGCTGCCTGGCTTCACTGCCTTCTAATTCTGGGTTATCAGCTCCATTATCTCAACATCAAAGCAACCAGGTGAGAATATGCTTGCTTGAACAATAGCTGACATTTTTTCACATATCTTTCATTTCATTCATGGATATCAATTGGTTGCTGCCTTTTTTATCATATCTGCCACTTTCCTCCTCTTATTCCTGTGATTGCCTGGCTTTGGAGCAGCTTTTCTTGTCTTCTTCCTTTCCCTGCTTAGTAGGAGTTTCTTCTCTTACTAAATGAGCTGACTTTCACATCCAACTGTGCCTTCTAGAATACAGGGATAACTACTAGTGGGATGGGTTGGTTCAGCCACGGTGTTTGCCACAGGGATTGGGTCAGCTAGTCATACAATGGTGGAGTTCACACTCCTGAGAGATATGGGGAAGACAAAAAGTAAAATCATGATGCTATATTTTATGGAAAGTCAGATTCCAGCTCCTCAGGGAGTTACTCAACAAAACCCCCTGGGAAATTGTCCTCAAGGACAAGATTGAGGATCAGAGTTGGATGATCTTTAAGGGAGCTTTACTTAGTGTGCATGAGCTCTCCATCCATAGATATAAGAACTCTGCAAAGGAAAGCAAGAGACAGGTCCTGAACCTGGACCTGCTGATCAAACTGAGAGCAAAAAGAAAATGCACAAGCTGTGGAAGCAGGGACAGGTACCCTGGGAATATTATTGGAATGCTGCTTGGTTGTGTAAGGACGGGGTCAGGAAAGCCCTCTCCACTAGTGAGCAACTGTTCTTCACTTAACCCATGAGCAGATAGGTCAAAAGCTTGGGGCTTGAGGATCAATGTCCATCACACTGTTAAAGATCAGATTCACAACCACCTGAGGAATCTTAACATCCATGAGTCTATTGGTTCTGATGAGATGCATCCCAGAGTTCTAAGGGAAACAGCTGATGTAGTCACCAAGCCAGTGATATCTGAAAAGTCATGGCAGTCAGGTGGACACCTTGGTAGCAGGAAAAAAGGCAATGCCCCTCTCATTTTTAAGTAAGGAAGAAAAGACAACATAGGGAATTACCGACCTGTCAGCCTCACCTCCATGCTGAGGAAGATCATGGTGCAGATCCTCCTGGAAGCTATGCCAAAGCATATGGAAGACAAGGTGATATGTGAGAATCAACACAGCTTTAACAACAGCAAAACCTTCCTGACCAACGTAGCGGTCTTTTATGATGATGTCACTGCATCAGTGGACAGGGGAAGAGTCACTGCAGTAAGGTCTTTAACATGGTCTCCCATGGCAAATTTCTCTCAAAGTTGAAAAGGCAAGGATTTGATGGGTGGGCTATTAAATGAGTGAGGAACTGACTGTGAGGTCATACCCAGAGACTGGTGGTCAATGGCTCAATGTCTAAATGGAGATCACTGACAAGTGGTGTCCCTCAGAGGTCAGTACTGGGATGGATGCTCTTTAGTATCTTCATCAATTACATTGTCAGGAGGCTCATGTGCACTCTCTGCAGGTTTGTGGATGACATCAAGCTGTGTGGTCCAGCTGACATGCCTGAGAGATGGGATGCCATTCAGAGTCACTTAGACAGGTCAAGGGAGGTGATCCTGCTCCTCTGCTCTGTGTTAGTGAGGAATCACCTGGAGCACTCTGTCCAGATGTGGAGTCCTCAGCACAGGAGAGACATGGACCTTTTGGAGCACCTCAAGGGCAAAAAAATAATCGAAGGGATGGAACACCTTCC
>VXAB01013296.1:6191-118267 GCA_013399175.1 Odontophorus gujanensis
GCAGAGTGGTAGGCTTTGGATGGGGGGTGGGGGGGCGGTCCATCCCAAGGCCTTATATTCAAATCTAAAACCAGACTAAGATGAAGTTGTTTCACTATTACGTAAATTGCAACTGTAGGTGTATACAGGATCTTAAAAAGAAATATGAAGGTAGTGATTACAATTTTAAAGCCTGCTTCAAAGGTAAAAAGAAAAGGTAAAAAGAAAATATGGATTTTTATAAAGCCTTCCCTGCAAAACAGTCATTTGTATTTTACACAGAAATTTCAGAGTTGCAGCATTTTTGCTTTCACCAGCCTGTGCCTCTTTGCATACATGAAGTCTCTTTCAAACTGAGCTGTCATTTGCTCTCTGGGATTTTTGTTTTTTCCTTTTGTCCCGTTCAACTTGAATTCTCAAGTGGTTTCCCAATAACAAAACAGTTCTGCTCTGCCAAGGTGGAGGACAGCCAATGCATCCAGATAAAGAGATTTTCAGATGAGCTGCGGGAAATTCATTACGCTGAAGGTATCATTATGTTCAGTAGCATTTGGTAATGTGGAACAGGCAGTAGGTGATTATTAATCACAGAAACATTAGCACTTTGGCTCCTCTCTGTAACCTTTCATCCTCTTGCTGAGGCTTCCTCTGCAGAACTACAGCCTGCGGTGCTGCTCTGGCACACAGAAGTCAGCAGAACACTATTTTAACCCTCACAGCAGAAGCGTGCTGCTATCAAATATTCTTCCTGTTGCATAAACTAGAATCTCTTTTCACTTACTGATAGGTAATTAAAAACAAATACATCTGGAAGAGCATGAACACACCGGAGAAGGGGACATACTGATGAAGGACTTGCATGAGGTCTGCACTCAAGTGAGCAGAAATCACAGCCTTGATATAAACTCTTCTGCTACGTGTGCTTGCAGCTTTATGGGGTAGTATGTGCAATCAGTTGAAAGATATGCTATAAAAACAATAACAGTTTTCCCGCAGGGGTATACAAACTATAACCTCGAACTCATCTGCGAGTTAGATAAATAAACCTTGATGGTATCTGGAAAAGGGGATAACTCTATTTGTGAGCAGTCACTTCTGTTGTCCTCTTCAGAAGTCCACAAATTAATGACCGTGAGCTGCATACTGTTATTTAAAGGACAAATTAGAGTAGAAGAGAGAAATATAAAGCAGGAGAGAATACATTTTTCTGCAGCACCTTTTTGGAATCACAGGATATCTATGTGCAAGGCTTATTTAAATAAGACTCAGTAATTCCTGGGCCCTGAATTGTACACTGCTTCTGAGCATGAGAAGACAGAAGCACTGTAATACGAGTTTCTCTGTGTGCGCTGCAAAACCACCAGTTATGGCTGACTGTTATTTCTGGAGAAAGGTAAAGGGATAAAACACACGAACGTAAAGGATTGTAATGCTGGCATGAGAATGACTTTTACTGGTGGCAAGCAGAGCATGACTCTAGCTGACTTAACCCAGAAAACTCTCCCTTTACCTTACCTGGTAAAACCCACGTCAGCCATCTCCCATGTCAGAGAGAGCATCAGTTGTCCCCATCACAGTGAGCCCAGCAGGTCTCAGCAACGTCTGCCAAGAAACAATGGTAAAATTCCAGCCTTCCGTGTGCCAGCCACTTTGAGACAGTGAAACATTTGTGCTACGTCAAACAGAGTCTATTTTTTTGCCTATTTCAACCCTCTTAACATTAATTCTCTAGAAATCAAAATGATTATACCAGAACTGTAAATACTGCTCAGGCTTTGAAAATCTGTTTTTCTATCAGACACAGCGCTCAGAGCCTGCTTTGTTCCTACAGAGCTCAAGCTTCAGGAAAAGAGAGAAATCAGAGGACATCAAGAGGCTGCAGTGTTGGAGGACGGGAAATGGTGCAGCATTTCTCCCTTTCCCCCATTCTAAACTGGCATTTGAGAACTAGGTAGCAATAATATGGGCCCCACAATATACAGGTAAGAGGAGAATAGGTAACTTCCCGCAGAGGAGCTCCCTTTGCTCATAGTATCTCTAGGTCAAAGTTCAGTTTTTGCACAAGTACATCAGGTTATTTGATGACCAGTGAGCTCCTCATGAGGCCTGGACTGGGCCCCCAGCATATATGCGCACATTTGCTTATCCTCAGTACCTGAAGAAAACCTGAACTCAGTAAGGCACAATATCCTATGCAATCCTTGGCCACTTTGCCTCAAAAGAGGATTAGATCACTCCGAGCAATGAGAACAATCCTAGGAACAGAGAAATGACACAGAACCAGGTGAGCTGGTCCATAAAGTAAAATGAACACATATGGCAAGCTGCTGCCTGTTATATGGGCTGGGATTTGGACTGCCTCGCATCACAGCAGGATTGTCTCAGTAGGGACACCAAATTCATTCCCCACCACCGAAAGAATAAAGATGGTCAGATGGCACTTGCTATGACTGTTCTGCCTGTGCTCTCCAAGCTCAGAACACAGCATGGGAGCTGCTGTGAATGCCTGTAAGAAACCAGCAGCCCAGCCCTCCCTTGCATCACGACTTGCCACCGCACATCAGCAGCCGTCTATGTGCTCCAGGAGCAGCAAAATGATATCCAATTTGCTTGATAAGTGTTTTCTCCTCTAGAGCCTGAAGTAATTGAATATCAGGTGCATAGGCAATTCCACTAGCTAAATTGCCTACAATTTGTTCTCGGAAAAGAACATTCATTAGATTCCGCTGTTGTGCGGTGCCCTCTTCAAGTCGGGTTAATTAAGGCAGTGCCATTATCTGCTCAGGAAGGCCCTTCTCAGCACAGGGAGGGAGGTCTGGGCCTTGCACCTTCCTGGGGTGGTGAGTGGGTTGGAGAGGTGAGATGGAGGCAGGCAAGGAGAGCTGACCATCGCAGGGATGGGCAGAGCTTCTCTCCTGCAGCGAGCTTATCCTGACAGCTGGCCTCCCAGTGGGGGTTCGCTCATCGTGCTAAGGGCCAGTAATTAATGGCACCGCTGCAAGGACGTAACACTGATAGCGCTGAATGCGAGCAGAGGAAGCGTGCCTGTGTGACAACACATACTTCTCTTCCCTAGGGAGCTTTTTTCATACCTATTATGGAGATGTTTACTTCAGGAACACTGCGGGGGAAATGGTGCAGCGACCGCTGCTGATGGCGATGGAGGCGATGTTTCACAGCATGAGCAGTTGCCCACACTGAGGACGGCAGTCCACGCATTTTCTATCTCTCACACATCTCAAGAAAACTCACAACAGGACAGGATGTTCCGTATCCTTCAGAAGCAGGCCTGCTACAGCACGGAAAGAACCTTCTCTTTCACATGCAGGGAATGAGAAACCCTCGTGGTTTTTCCCCTCCTCGCTGCGTTGCCTCAGGAAAGACTTCAGTCCTGCTCCCTTAGGCGGAGCTCTTGCCCAGCAAAGCCGGCATGACCGCCTCCCTCCGTCAGCACAGCGGCCAGAGCGCCGCCTGAGTGCTCTGCCCGGCTTATCTGACTCAGCTCCCACTCCGGGAGATTGACATTCAATGAGCTGCTTTTATTAGGAAATTCCAGGAGAAGCCAGGATAGTTAGGAAGTGTAGATGGTGCCCGACAGCTCGCTGCTGACCTAACGGGATCAGGATCGCAGTGGGAGCTGAAATGATATTAAAAGGGTGCGAGCTGAGTTGTCGAGCAACCGTGGGCTTGGCTAGGAAACGATTACAGTCTACAAGAACATGCAAAATCTTGCAGTTTTGATCCAATTTCCTATCATTGCTTCAGACTACCAGGACTATGAACCGCTGACCTTTCTGTACGACTCATTTCAGATGTAGATTGCTCCAAAAGTAATGCCTCCTATTTATTTTCATGGAAACAACAACACATATAAAAAACATAACAACACTGCTTGACATAGCAAATTCTTGGATTCAAAAAACTATTTTTCAACGTAGCCAACACGATTAGATATTCATTTTCACCAGCAAAAAACAAGAGCCTACGTGGCGTGCTTGTAACAATCTGCACCAGTGGAGATGACCCAGTATTTCATAGCTGATGTGATAGCATCATTGCTAGAAAAATGTTGCCCAAGCAGTCCATCTTTCATTAGCTGTTTGGTCTCCAGCAACATTCAGTAAATGTCAATGAATGTCATTAAGTGACATTTTTTTTCCCCACAAAGGAAGTAAATGACATACCTTTGCTTCATATGCACTTCCATGTCAGAAGCCATTTGTCAGACTGCATCTCAGCTGCAATCTGACACAGCAACAAAATGTAATAGAATATTGGTGGGAAGGTTCACTTTCTACTGCCACATCATCAACGTTCACCTCTAAAATCATGGGCCAAGGCAATAAAATAGGAAGTGTTACCTTTGGAGCAGCCTTTGTTGCTTGCAAAGGTGTTACAGGTTGCCATCTATACAAGAGAAATGGAGAGCAGTAAAGCTACATCTTCTGGAAAGAGCCAACACAAATGTTCAAATGCCATATTTCCATAAAACACTGTAGGTTTCAAATTTTGTTTTATCTTGAACTATGAGAAAACAATTTTAAAAGCGTTCACAGAGTGGAACTATACACCCAAATGCATCATACTAAAACCAGTGAAATGATACATGCTGATGAACTCCAAATGTTTTATTTGGAAGCTGCTATCATCTCATTGGGTTTTTTTTAAGTGTTTTTGTTTGAACAATGAACCAAGACATTTTTGGAGAGAGGTTGGGCAGGTCAGGAAGAAGGGAATGCAACACAGGTTGTATCCAACCCAAGATTAAAAAAATCCCAACATTTAAAATTATTTAAAGTTGTTTTTAAAATCCTTTGGTTCTGCGTCAGTGTAATTAATATCATTTCACAATTTATGGATATTCAAATAGTTTCATCTAAAAAAAGCTGTGTTTTTTTTTTTTATTCTCATTTTTTCTCAAGAGCACAACCAGCAATAGTTTTGATCCTAAAACACCACATTTCTTGTCTGCCAGTGTAGCAGAGAACTAGATTACAATAATGAGACAGATGTTATCAATAATAGTAGGCCAAGAAGTAACGACATGCCTCGGTATGAGATAGTGCTCCATACTGTGAATCTGCTCAGGCTATACAGAAATACAACAGCATTCACACAAGATCAAGAATGGTGACACTAATTAATGCCTCTACTTGGATATCTGATGAAGATAAATGCACGTACTGTGTATGCTGCTTTCACACCAGGTGCGGACCCCTATTACTATTAAACTTCACGCAGTTCTGCAAAAAGGCACAGGTACTCATGATACAGAAGCACAAACTCTCCACCAACTGGAAGTGAACCTACCCTGTTCTCATCCCAAGTTACCTGTATCTGGGTGAATCTGATAAAACCAAAGTACTCTTCTTCAGGATGTGAAGGATTGAAACAGCTCACTGCGTGCCAACACATCTTCAGCAGAGGAAAGGTTGTTCAGATTGCTAAGAACAGCTCAAGGACTACTGCTTGCAGATATCAGGTCAGGAAGAAGTCTCCCCTGTCTCATCATGGGTGTCTTTCCCAGCAAGATGGAGGTAGCAGAAGCTCACAAAGCAGCTGTACAAGATTTCCATCATGTAAATACAAACAGCAGAGTCTAATTTTCAAAATTGTCACAAACACTTAGGAGCCATGCAGACAGAATACTTTTTAAAAAGTTTATTATATGTACTATCTGTTTCTTGTATAATTTGTCATTTTAAACATAAAGTATCTTGAAAGGATGACATGATTTTTCCTAATGATGTGAACTGCCCAATATGGGAATGGGCTGTTATAGGAGCCACAGCTTTTAATCTAACACTGTTGTGACAATTTGTGGCTTCATTTAGGGTAATTTCTACTACTTAAGTGAAATAGCAATTTGATGATCTTGTTCATTAGGAGATCTTCTCAGGAAGGCTGGAAAAAGGGAGATGGGAAATTTTCTCTGTGGAATAAACATATTAACACCTCCTTGTAACAAAATAACATGGGATACTCATCCTGCATGTTATGAAGATGCAAAAGACATCCCTACTTTTTTATTTTATTTTTATTTTTTTTTAAGTAAGTGCTGTTGCTTAGCAACTGTAACTGATTCTGCTTTCAGTGAGTATCGCACGCACCACAATTCAACACAAACATTTATCATTTTCACATGAATCATTCACCTTTGGTAAGAAACCGGGATGACTGCTTTACAGGAAGGCATTCATGCTTGAAACAGAAGTAAATTAGCTTCATGCTGTCACCAGCCACCAGATTTCTCCACACAAACCAGCCCTTACTTGCAAAGGATCTATCAATTGTCGTAGGTACAGAAATCGATACCATTTGGCAGATAGCTTTCAGCATTTAACAGTCTGAAATCATGGAAAGCAACGTTCCTGCTCCTCTTTTATGAGTGTCATTAATGGGTTATGGTAAAATCTTCCCAGTATGGCCTGCTGAGAGAAAGAATAGAAAACATCAAGGATTTCTGAGAGACCTTTAGCACATCTGCTTGGTGAAAAGAAGGCGTGCGTATTTGGAATAAAACATAAGGTTGAATGGGAAAGCCACTGTAGAAACAGGAGAGAAAAGTTGAGGGGGGAAAAGAAAAAAGGTCAAAAAGCTCTGGGCTCTAGGCCTCAGGGCTGGCAGGTCTTGCTTCTCTGCAGCCCGTGTTGCTCACAGCACCCTCAGATGCTCAGGGAGACATAAAGCACCCCTGGGGCAGCGCTGCAGAGGAGCCAGAACCCAGCTGCAATGAGCAGCCAACTCTGTGTTTCTTCCTGTAACTCAGGCTCTACACAAGATGCTGTTTCTTTAGCAGCTAAATGACAGGACCTAGAACAGAGCAGAGCTGTGTCCTCGCGGCTATTTTAGGTGTTAGGATATCCTCAGTGATTCCCAGACTATGACTCAACATCCCCTCCCCTTCGGTGGGAATGGAGCCAGTGTGGTGGTTTCAGATGACTCCTTCATAGGCATCCCAGAGAGGGGCCTACCAGACCTGCAGCCACAGCTAGGATGTCTGACTTTTTTTTTTTTAATTTAAACATCAGAAACATTTCGGTTTTGAAAAGGAAATCTGAACTGTCCTTTCTCCAAGAGTAAATATTTGCATAAAAATGGTGGCAGCCAGCACTACAGAGTGCTGACAGGCTCATGTGACAGCCATTTCTATATGTGCTGGCATAGCCAGTCGCTTGTGGGCTTTTGTGTGCGTGTTTGCAGCCCAGAGAAAAACCTGACAGAACCCACAAAGATCTTCCTTGTAACTTTAGGAAGCATGTTAGTCACAGTAAGGACATCTCATATTATTAGCGATGCTGGAGGGCACCCGTCTGCCACCCTAAGGGCAGGAGTCTTCCTCAGGGGCTGCTTCACCCTGCCAGCCCTGCAGGTGGCTGGGACAGCACAGTGCGTCTTTCATGGCATCAAATACCTGTGTTTGGACAAATATATTGAGCCCCTGGTCTAATGCTTTTCTTTAAACTACTGGGGAATAACCACAAGTTGAAAAATGTGCCAGGAATACAAAAATGTGTGTATTCCATCTCGGTGACAGGTCTCCATGTAAACTACTGCTCTGTACTGCTAGGTGTTCCTGCAATATGAGCTTATATTTATGTTAAGATGTAAGGACATTACAGGAAGAACATCATACTAGAAAAAGCATTAAAAAAAATAAATAAAAAAGGCTGAGATTACCTAGCACAGACTAGATATTGATGACCCTAGAGAAGACACAGAATATGTTTAAGCATCAGCACGGCTGCTTTTATGTTTTATTCATGTCCTGTTTAGTAAGGGACAAAGTGCATTAAAGGATCACAGGACTGTAGGCATGTTCATGGAGAACATTAGGAGATACTCTACTAACAGTGTCTTAGTACTCTAAGATCAGCACAGTAATTTTGCATGCACTTATATTTCTCTTTCTCTCTCTCTTTTTTCTTTTTAAAATGTAAGGATGATCTCAGCCATGTACAAAACAAGGACTTGGCCCTACTGCAGCATTACTGTCCATCCTCCTACTTTGCTTTCAAATGTTGCCAATGCTGTGCACCCAACCTAACGGCACCCTGAACAAATGAACGTGGCCTCAAAAGTGTATGATAAAAAATAAATGATTCCCCATCTATATAGATATAATTTTAACCTAGATTGATAGTGATCTTGTCTTTATTGTTTTTCTGCAGGTTTCTCTAAATACAGCATCAAAGAAAGAGTTAAGCTCTCCAGCATTCAAGTCTTGGTCCAATCTTTAAGTGAGAGCATTTGGGCGTTTGTCTGAAAACCTTGGTGTACTTTGACATCCAGCCGTGAAGAGAATGGACTTATTTTTTCCAGTCTTGGCAAGAACAGCACTCTTAAATCAAAACAACTTAGTCATATTATGAAAGCTGAGACCCTTGGTAGTTTATATTCCTTGCTGTGTTTGGGTATTTGTGTGGGCCCAGGGCCAGTAGTAAGCAAAAGCTTTTGAGAGGAGCAGCTGTGCTTCGCTGATTTGAACAGCATTCCTGCCTCCTTCAGGCAAGTCTGGGAGTTACATATCTATGAACTGCCACTTGGTGACTGTAATCTGGACCAAATCTGTTCACTGGTCATGCCCTGGTTTCTGGAACCAACTGTTCAAATATTGCTGAACAACTGACTGATCAGTGAGATGCATTTATATGGCCTCCTATGTCTGAAATTATCAGAACAACTGTTATCTCCTTTTAAAAATAAAAAATATAAAAAGGGGAAGCAGGGATATTTCTTTGCTTGAGCAGAGGCTACAGGTAAATTCTAGTGTCAATTACGGAGATACGGGACAACCATCTTAAAGGAATCAAGCCCATTGGGGGGGTTCCAACTTCTTCTTCTGGATGTGAGGAGTGAGAAAGACCTGAAAAGCAGCGTATCTTTGTGACTGGCTATTTCAGTCTCACTTCCCCACTTGTGGGAGTCCAACAGGGTACAACACGCTCCCTTTCAGCCACTCTCTCTCCTGAGCAGATGTGAATAGAGATGTATTTGCCAACTTACACCAGATCTGCTACAAGAGATACCTTTAATGGAGAAAGGAGAAAGCAAAATCTATTTCTTATTTTTAATGGCTTTATTGACCTGTTCTGTTCAAATGGGCCCTTAAGATACTGAGAAGAGTTATTTCTCCATTACCTTTGCCTTAAGCTCAGGAACAGGTAGGCTTTCACTGCTTTCACTGTATTAGCTTCTTACATAGATAATGGGCAGCAGTGAAAAGGAAAACTAAAATATAAATCACTAGTGTTTTATTGTATTATCACAGCTTTGCATCTGAAAAATTTGCAAGACTGCACCATAAAGTTATAGGAACTAACTCTTGACTCATGAACTGGACATTGTTACAGTGCTGACTGGGACACAGAACATAGAGGAATTTCTTTGGCATTCATTTTTGTCAGATCACTTCTTCCATTTGTACTTCTCTTGCTCTTGGTCTATATCTTTTAGCTATCATTCAACACATGAGATTTCTGCAACAAAGTTTACACAATTTTATTTCCATTGGTTTTAAGGACAGCTCTTGGCTTGACCTTCTGTCTCTGGCTCCACCTCTGGAACTTCACAGGTCACCACAAGTTCTGAAAATAGTATTCAGAAAGAAAATCTCTACATGCTGAGAGCTCCCTTAACAACAGTCCAGAAGCCCAGTTCAGCTTCCTCTTGATTCAGGGGCTAGTAGGTAAGAGATGTACATGCACTGGGAAAGACTGTACAGAAACACAGCGTTAAGTCAGACACATAATGACTTATGAAGCAAAGCACCTGTATCCTTTTTAATTCAAATACACAGACACTTTTGTTGCAGTCCTGCAGCAGTAGTGCCTAAATATGCAGAGTACCCAGCCCCTAGGAAAATTTCCAGTGCCTGCTTCCATGAAACTCAGTAGAGGAGAATGTTAGCTCCTGACCAGACTGGGTTTTGCGTAAGTATCTTGGAAAAGAGGGTGCCAAAAATATTTAGATTGAAGGACTATGAGGAACTCTTATGGTGCTGCAAGTGAGAAGTAAATGTGTGTTCTTTGTCAAGGATAGGCTGAGACAACATCGAAATATGGAAACAGATGCTGACAAAAGGTCTGTGTAGCTGAAAGGTCTATCTGACAGTAGCCAAAAAACAGATGCCTGGAGAGAAGTGCAAGAATAGAGCAGGCATATTTTCCCAGAATAGCCTGCCAGGCTCCAACACTTTGTGCCGCAGGCATTTCCTGAGCCAGAGGTTGTCTGTTATATTTAATAGCTTCACAAAGACTTCTCCTCCATGAACTTCTCCATTCTTCTCTTGAACTGATGTGAACATTTGGCATCCACAACATCCTATGGCAAGAGTCCAAGGTTTTAATATATGGCAGACATAGAGCTACTTCAATTTGCTTTGAATCCACAACCTGCTGGCTTCACGTTATGCCCCCTAGATTTTAACTACAATGGTAAATGTTCAGTTCCCTTCATTCCTGAAGCCGTCCATGATTCAGTGACCTCTGCTGTATCTGTCATATGCCACCTCAGTTATCCCATCTCTGACTGAGGCGTCTGAGCCCATGCTGTGATGCCCCATGCAGCAACCATCCTCCATCATCTTCTAGCTCTGGTGCATCCCTTTCACCGTGGGGCTCCTGATACAGACCTGCTTTTTTGACTGCTGAGTATCGTGTCATTATTTTCTGTCAGCATCTCAAGACCTTGCTCTTGAGTGGTCACAGTTGTCCAGTGCTGTGCTAACTCGTCGTGTGGCAGCTTCCACCCACACTGAGCCTAACTTGCCACGTTATCGCTCGCTTCTGTGGTTTTCACACTGCTGTTGCTCATCTGCACCAGCACTATTGTAAAAAACCTGCAACTCCTCACTGATCAGTCCCTTTTCAGTATATTTATGAATACGTTGGAAAGCTGGTAACTTCTCTCCATTGTGAGAGCTGATCATTTATGCCTAACACCTAGACTTCTTTTACCTTTCATCTCATCATTCCTCCATGAAAGAATTTTCCCTCTTATCTCATGATTGTATGATCTCAGGCTCCCTAGGAGCCCATACAGAAACACCTCATTAAAAGTCTGATTGAAAATCCAAGCAGGCTGTTTCAGATGTCTTCTGTCCTCTACCAGTTCACCTGTCCCTTCTCATGCCCAGGCTCAGGTACCCACCCCAGCCCCAGTCTGTCAGCCCCCACCCCAGCAAGGTGGCAGCAGGTCCAGACAGCATCTCCCCACAGCCCTGCCTTTCCTGGCCATGGCCCCTGAGCAACCTGTCCCCATCCCCAGGGAGGTGTCAGGTGCCTGGGGCTGCCCCAATGTCCTGCTGCCGGAAGGGCCTTCCCCAGCCCACTCAGTGAAGCATCAGCACGGCACCCTGACAGGTTACCTCATTATTTGGTGATTCCCTGCGAGGATTTCTTGCAAAAGAGTTCTGCTTATTCTTCCCTACTGTCACATCCACCCATGTACCCACTATATATAAACGTTATGGTAGTTTTTGATTTACATTCTGACTGCGCTGGAGCACATTTGAGTCCTAAGGGAGAAAATACCTTTCAAGCACAGGATTATACATTTCTGCTGGTAGCTCAGCTTTCAGTCCTGAATTCCTTTACTCTCTTTATTGGGAGTTTTGATTCAATTTTCCCTTTTTTATTTTTTATTTTTTTGGCAGTGGAAGGGAAGCCAATTTATCCTACCCTCCAGTTTAACCTGCCAGAGGTCTATAAACTCTGAAGCTCAGGCTGCAAAGCCCTCTTGTGCCCTCATCAATTTGCCTTACAAAAAGCAAACTAATGCTCAGAAATCAGACACCACTCTGATTTGAAGATAAGCCAGTCTCATAATGTTTTTGAATGAGTTTCCCCTACAGATTGTAAATACCAAGCAACTCTAAAAGGCTTTAAGAAAAAACACACACACACCATCTCATGCATTACAAAGATAAGAGAACTGGAACTCTATGAGGCTTTGTATATAAGGGAGTCAGGCTGGCGGTAGGGCAGATCAGATTTGCTTGAATTTATAGCTATATAATATTCATGTTTCTGATTATTTAGCTAAAACCATTAGAACTAAGCATTAGTCCTGGTACTAGTGTGGAAGATGTGTTTCTCCTTTAGGCAGATGTAGAGTGGGCATGTGGGAGCTTTTCAACCTTTCAGCCACAGAAGGCCACTGCACTTTGAGCTTGTACTGTGCACCTTGGATGGTGGAATGCAGGTTGGACTTGGAGCTGTTGACAAAGAAGCAGCCTCATGAAAACCAGAAGTTTAAAGCTGCTAGAACTCAGTATGACACAGGTAAATAGCCCATTTGCTTCTTTTCCAGAAAATTCCCAGGCAGTCTGCACAGAAAGCGTTGGCTGTTCCTACGTATGAATGCTATTGCCACAGCTGTGAGGTAGCCACTATTCTCACCCTTGTTACACCCAGGTGGTGGCTGTGCCTCAACAAGTACATGCTCTGAGCAGATCCATGTCAGATGCTGGGGATATGGAAATGCCAAGGTGCCATCACAGCAGCTGAGGCTGCTGCAGCAGGGAGATGGTCCATTTCTGGAGCTCCAGTGCAAACTCTCTCAGGCTCAGGTTATCGCAACGATTGCCTCTGCATTGTCCCAGCTCAGAGAATTGTTGCATTTTCCTACCTCTCTCCTTGCCCTGAACCCCTCACCAGCCACACCACACAGACTTACCACTCAGCTGCAGCCCCCCCATGTCAGTTCCCAAGAGCAGAGAGGAACCAGATGAGGTTTAACAAGAGCAAGTGTAGAGGCTTGCACCTAGGGAGGAATAACTGCATGCTCCAGTACAGGCTGGGGGATGACCTGCTGGAGAGTAGCTCTGAGGAGAGGGACCTGGGTGGATGACAGGTTGACCATGAGCCAGCAGTGTACCCTGGTGGCCAAGAAGGCCACTGGCATTCTGGGGTGCATTAAAAAGAGTGTGGTCAGCAGGTCAAGGGAGGTGATCCTCCCCCTCTACTCTGCCTTGGTGAGGCCTCACCTGGAGTACTGTGTCCAGTTCTGGGCTCCCCGGTACAAAGAGACAGGGATCTCCTGGAAAGAATCCAGCAGAGGGCCACAAAGACGATAAAGGGCCTGCAGCACCTCCCTTATGTGGGAAGGCTGAGAGACCTGAAAAAAGAAGACTCAGAGGGGATGTGATCAGTGTCTAGAAATATCTGAGGTGCAGGAGGCAAAGGGTTGAGGCTAGACTGTTTTCAGTGGTGCATGGCAATAGGACAAAGGGAAATGGCCACAAACTGAAGCATAGGAAGTTCTGCACAAATGTGCATGGGAACTTCTTCACAGTGCAGTGACGGAGCACTGGCACAGGCTGCACAGAGAGGTGGTGGAGTCTCCTTCTCTGGAGATGTTCAAGACCCACCTGTGCAACCTGGGCTAGGGGGCTGCTTTGGCAGGGGGTTGGACTACATGATCCTTAGAGGTTCCTTCCAACCCCTACAGATCTGTGATTCTGTGATCTCTTGCATATTGCAGCTAGAAAATGTGTCTTTTCAAATCTCAGATATCTGTCTGCTGAGGCAATTGTATGAATGAAGTATATTCAAGAAGTAATGGAAATTTCTCAGGAATGGCCATTTAATTCGTTGTTAAAAAATATTTTAGGAACCATCAAAGACAGACAGTGCAATATGAAACTTAAAAATATTCATTCATTTTGGCACAAATCCATCTTTGCCTTCTCTCTCGCCTTTTAAAGATGGCTTTTTCCATTTTTACCATTCATGTAAGATTGAGGCTACAGCAGTGTTTCTTTTAAAACCAAAGGAAAAGTAATCCATTCTAAACCAAAGAAGACAGTGCCTTTAGTTGTAGAAATAATGGCAAAGGTTTCTCTTCTGCATTAGATGTATCAGGAGCACTTAGAAAAGCTTGTTTTTTTCTCTCCCTCTTCCTCTCCCACTCATTCTCCTCTCCTCATCCACTTTTCTGGTCTCTCTGGTCCTCCCTCTGGGGTCTATTTTGTAACTTATGTATTTACAGTGGCTTAATCTGACATATATATGGCCAACTAAAATTTTGTACTCATAATATTGTATTAAAATTTTGTATTAGCAGACCCTACTTGGAAAAGACTTCCATTAGCAAGTGTAAATCTAATATGCACCTCCATGATCATCCAGAAGACAAGGGAAAAATGACTTGATTCTTCTGTCCAGATCTCACAGAAAACAAAAACAAAGGAAATATCTGCTCTGAAGCACACAGCTATACAGCAGGGGTGCATGAAAATAAACATCCCTCAACAATTTTATGGAGAAAATTGATTTAATCTGTTTGATAGTACACAGCAATGCAGTTTAGTTAAATGTGTTTTTCTTAAGCTAAATTTGAATTCTGATGTCTACTGCCTGGCAGTAACTTGAACCTATTATTATTATTATTATACCCTTTAACAGTCATCATAAGGACAGGAATTTGACTATCCACTGGTGCCGGCACCTAGGCAAAGTGGATGAATTGGTGCTACTGAAACCCACTGTAACAGGAAGCATGGGTATTACAAACCTGCCTCACCACCTTCTTCTCAGTAGATGACCTTGCACAAAGATGTGAAGGCGGGAACAAGACAAGATTGACATGCAGACCCAGTACACATTTGGAAAGGCAAAAAGTCTGCCTATAAAGCCCTTCTGGTTTCAAAAAACATTATAAAGGGTAGATATTGGATGCATCAAATCCAAAATTACGATTTCATTTCTGAAATACTGTTTCAAACTTGAGACGTACTAAAAGGAAGAGTTTGCCAGCCTTGCTCTGAGCCTTCCCTGGAGGGAGTACACTGTATTTACTTAACGCTCAGGCCATTTTCTTCATGTTTCTGCTCCTGCCCCAAACTTCATTCTTCAGTACTTGACTCACATTCTCTCTGATCCAACACTCCCTGTCCAATAAGTCATACAAACCCAGCTCTAACCCAACCCCGTTTCTTTATTGAAAATCGTTCAGTCTCTCGTCTCAGTCGCAGTCCTCTTGCCCAAGGAATTTTCTTCATCCCTCTGTGTCCCAGTTCTCCAAATCTTGTCTTTCAACCCTGCCCTGACTTTCCAGGCAGCTTCCATATAATTCAGGTCGTTTCCTCCTTCACACTGCCAGAGTGATAAATGCCTCTCAGCTTTGCCAAATCTCTGCTTCACCAGACTACAAGCCTCATCATATCCTAGCGTGGCTCTCTCCTCCCTGACCATGGAGTCAGAGATGTCTGAAGATGTGTATTGTAGCTAAACTAGGATGAATTTTAATGGGGGATTAGTAAGACACGTCCTTGTCCCGAAGCTGACCTCCTGGCAAGGCTCACACTCTTGCTCTGAAGGCCATAGAGGAGATGGAGAGCAATGGACCGTTTTCAAAGGAAAGGTCACCAAGAGTTTACCGTGAGCAAAATGACATTTCCTTCTAGCTTTATTTACAGAGCCAGATGAACCATTTCAACTAACATTTTCAAACCCAGCATGGGAAGTTTCAGCCTGAACAGCTACACTGAGAAAACTGTAAAAAACTGAAGGCAGGGAAGAGACGATTGCTACCAGCTCTCTCACAGAGCTTTTCCCCTTGTAACTAACATTGGCAGCTATGGGGCAGCCAGTCTGCAGTCCAAACGGTCACTGCATTTCTTTTTAATGAGACTTTGGACCTGCTTCAAGCCTTGTCTAAAATTAGGCCTTTTACTAGCTTTTTATGTTTTCCAGTTCAAAGGGTAGATGTTTTGTCAAACCACTACTGAAATGTTACAGACCGAGGTTCTGAAGAAGGCTCAAGACATCCGACAGAAGCTGTTTCACATTTTGTGGGAAGCTGAAAGAGCATAGCTCTAAAAGGCAAAAGTGTTGCACTTCACATTAATTGCACACTGCTAACCTCAGGAAAATATAGTTCCACTTTTCTGTGAAAACCAAGGGAATGAGAAAAATAAATATCTTGATACAGAGCTCTGGCTACGATCACAGTGCATGGTGATTTAGATGTGCCCTTTCAAAGAGACCTCTTTCTATACGACACAATTATTGCAGTGCCGTAAACAAATGCCAGCCTGACTGATGTGACCCATGGTTGCCTGCCTTGATGAGATCGCTGCATGCTGGGGCAGAGCAGAAGAAGCCTCAGTGCCTCAGTCTGAATGTTATGGTTCAGGAATCAACAATGTTTTTGCTCAGGAAATTGATAGTCTTTGCCAACCTCAAACTGGAACTAAGACACATCGTTCCTATGTCACATCCTTTCCAGCAAACTCAGCTCCAGATACACTACTTCATTTTTGTTTCTTGTGGTGTCATTTTGCAAACAGACATTAGGAAAAGGTTAAAAGTCGAAACAAGCAGCCTATACCAATGAGTTCAATTCACGTTTATCTTGATATACATAGCAGTCTCACAGTGGCATATCAGATCCTGTAAGTCTGTATAGTAAATAGTGTTCAGTTTTGGAAAATTACTTTTATTCACTTTCCTCAAGTGCCCTCCAGAGTGGATTTTTTAGAACGTTCAAAAGAAACATTGCACTAATAAGTAAGTGCTTTACCCTATTACTTTTCACAAGTATATTAGCTTGTTTTTAATTCAGAGCAGAGGCCCTCCTGGACCTTTTATACGTGAGCTTTTCACATGCTGTTTTTTTCTTTTACTTACACTTCCAGTTACTGATCATGTCTCAGAGTAAAGAAGAACCTCATGAGGAAAATAAAATTTTAAAGAGACAGATAGGCAAAATCATAACTGATATGAATCCCTGGTTGTTTTTATAATCATCCAACTACTTAATGCGATGATATGCCCATTCGTCTGCTTGGATTCAAGAAAACAAATTTTTACAAGCATTTACTCTTTTCACTTTCACCATAAGTTAATCAAGTAGTGCAAATGACGATGCACGCTCATCAGGTACCAATATATTGCTTTATTTCTCGGTAGCAAATTAAGGCTTTATAGTGAGATTTGTACAGTACAGGCCAATTTAAACATTAGAAACCTTAATGTAAAACCACGTAGCACTATTCACTCAATTTAGCTTAGCCAGAAAAGTAGGTGTTTTTGTTTTTTTTCCTAATAAACAGTTAAATGTTACTAATGAGGCCTTATATTTCATGAGTGCAAATGGCTCTAAATCCCACCATCTTCAGGAATGGGCTTAACATTTAACTGTTCTTGGGGCCGTTTTCAGATAAAGGATAAACAGAGAGTATAGCTGGCTCGGATAAAATACATTGTAATACTGGCTGGAAAAGAATCTCTAATTTTAAAAACACAGAAAGGAAAACTAAAGTGATGTTAACTGGTCAGAGGGTGGGATTACTCTCTGCTACCCGCTGACCAGTAACAGTAGCAACAACAAATTCATGTTCCTTGGCCCTCTTCGCTTTAGTACAATCACATTTGTAATTCACAGGTGATGACATACCATAAGTTAAGAAACTCCAAACTGGAGGAACATACGTACATTACAGGACTTTTTGCACAAGTAGGACAAGTTCCCTCTGCAGGGACATGCCCGAAGTATTGCTTTTTTGTAATCTGAGAGAGCACTGCTGCAAGTATTTCCTCAGCAATTATGTATTTTTCGTGAGCATGTGGATTTTCACTTCACATCAATGATTTTATGAGTGTTGTCTGGAGATGATGGAACTACTGCTTATGAAAACCAGACACGGTGCTTCCCTCCTTATGTTCTGTACCAAGACATTTATAGCATTTGAGATGAATGTATGAATTCACAATGCTGACTGTATGAATTCACCTGTCAGTCACGCGTAGGGGGCCTGCCTGAAAATATCATCACCCCTCACATCTCTGGCTTCCAGATCTGAGCAGTAAATGCAAAATTGCAGAGAAACAGCTGCCAGAAAATGGTGAAGAAAGGAACCGTGAAATGACTGTGTGCACTGAGGAAAGAGGCAGCAGAGGGGGAACCTCCAAGCCCTGCTTGCTCTTGCATGAGTAAGAGCAACCATAAGAGTGCAGCAGGCTTGAAGTGTCTCAGGGCAAAGCTGGCGTGGTTATTCCGTGCTGAACAGCAGCCATTTATCCAGCCTTTGGGAATACACACAGACAAGGTTTCACAAAACAAAACCTCTGAATGTGCGTAACTTTCTAAGCCCCTTTCTCTCCCAGGATGTCACCTAACAACAAGCTAACCTCTTTGGAGACCTGAGATCTTCCACCTACGTGTTAAACAGGAAGGCCACAGAAAAGGGTGAGGCTTCTATGTGTACTAAGGCACATACTGAATACACCTCAACGCATGTGCCTGGGTTGCTTATGGAGAAGCAGCTGCAGCAGTGCCACGGCTGCTGAAGAGGCACCGTGAAGGAGGAGACAGATATTCTGGTAATAGCAGAGCAGTACAGCAATAGGCACTGCCCTGTGTCAACCATTCCTCAGCATCGCAGGGTCCCCAGTGTACTGCAGTGCTGGCTCAACTTGCTGCAGAACTGTAATAGCCTCTCAGACTGACTTGCTGGCTTCTCCCTTGGAAAGGCCACCAATATCTCATCTGTTTTCCTTCCCTCGGGTGAAAATGGTGCTGCTTATCAGACCCAAGAGCTGCTACTACACATGCAGGTGAGGGCAGATTTAGAACCGAAGGCAATTGGTGATGATACATAAGTGACCTAGAAGCAAGCTTTCCGTGAGAAACCATGCTTCTGCACAACCTCCAGGCTCATGCAGCGGAGTGCTTAGCAATGGCCAGCAGGTCTTACTCAGCCTCAGTGAAGTATATTTAAGAACATCACCCACTATTTCCTGAGGGATTACAATGACTGACTACCAAGGAAAAACTACTTCGAGATAAGAGGATGCTTTATCAGCCATATTGGAAAAGTTGGGGAACAGAAGCATATATTGCATAGTCAGCTTTAAGAGCACAGCTGGAATTCAGATGTGTTTGACACAGCTTAGTAGCCTTTCCAAAGGAGGGATTATGTGCTATTTCCTTTGGAGGTAGCTACTTTAGCTTGGGACAAGATCATGGCTGTTATGGAAATGGCACCCCACTAGGGATGCTGAGCACTCACTGGTCATGCATTAAGGCAGCCTCTCAATGGAGGCCCACCACACCTTAAAAAGTGATCATACAAAAAGCAAAAAAATAGTCCTCTAGAAACGCACCCTCATCAATGACATACAAGAAAAGCTGACTCCCGTGAGCTACAAAAAAAACAGCATTACTGAATGTGGGAGCGGTGCGTTTATACGTCAGTGTTTTTAATACTGCACTGTAACAACAGGGGTAAAGTATCCTTTCAGAAGAAGGCAGGGTTGGTGTGCTCTATAATACAGCGCTTGCAGTGCCGTTTAACAAATCGCAGAGCATCCACAGAAACATCACAGTCCTGCACATTCAACATCTGCAGGTCAAAACAGTTGGCAGCTACAATCTGGAGGCCCTGCCCAGTGATGCTCTCGCAAGATTTCAGGCTGAGGCGCTTCAGGTTGAAGCAGTTGAGGGCTAGAAACTCCAGGCCGGTGTCTGAGACCAGAGGGCACTTGCCAATATCTAGTGATTTGAGTTTTGTGCAATTTTTGGCGAGGTACTCCACGCCATGGTCCGTGATGCCCTCGCAGCCCCGCGCATTGAGGTAGCGCAGCTTGCTGCAGTATTTGGCGATGTAGCGGATGCCCACGTCTGTGATCCGGCCGCAGTGGGCGATGCTCAGGTATCGCAAGCGCGACTCCAGCTTGGCAATCTCCCGCATGCCGAAGTCACTGACGAAGCGACAGTCGCTCACGCTCAGTTCCTTAATGGACGTGCAGTAAATCATCAGGTAGCGGAGACCCTCGTCGGTGATGCGGACGCAGCGGCGCAGGTACAGATGGGTCAGCTGAGTGCAGTGGGCGGCAATAGTGTGCAGTCCTTCATCCTCCAGGACAAAGCAGTCCGTCATGTCCAAGTAGCGGATGGAGATTTGTTTGCCATGTAAGGGAGACAGCTTGATGGAGGCTTCGCGAGTCAAGCTGATGCATGTTACTTTGGAGCAGCCTAAGTGGAAAAACAGTCAATTTAAGCAAGCAGTATGGGTAACTCGGACAGCAAAACCAGAAAGGTTTTATGGCATGCAAGATTATGGCATGTTGGATGCCACAAAGGCATCTTCCAGAGCAGACATCTACAAGAGCAGCCATCCTGGGCAAATAAGACACTCCACTGGAGTCAGTGAGGTAGGTCTCTTTGGATTTTGAGCACCAATAAAACCACAGGCCAATTTTGCCCACATCCGAAATGTAAATAATGGCCCTAGGCTTACCTAGGGTCAGGCTACAGTCTGTTACTACAATAGAAACTCAGCGTCAATTTGGGAAAACGGTATTACATGACAACCATGCGGCTTTTTGATCAGAGGCAGTCTCACTGCTGACTGGTTGAGTTTGTAAATCAGCATCAGAGGCTCTTGCACCATCAAATCCTGTGATAAAAAAGAAGGCAAACCCCTCAAACAGTCAAGAAAGCATCTGGGGAACAGATGTGAATCCAGCCCAAGCCCACAGTGCGGGAAGGATACAAAACTATGGCAAGACCATGGGTCTGCAGAAGGGTGGAGATTTGGCTAACCTAAGGAGAATGGGGAGAGTCAGCAGGAGCTAAGACTTGTAAGGGCATGAGAGGACATGAACAGACAGAGAAAAGGATTATTTGAAGTGTGAAAGTCTGGCCACAAATGGATATAACCAGACTAGAGGAGAAAGACCAGATCTTGAAAGGAAAGAGAAAAAGCTGGATTAAAGGAAAAACATGCTCACAGATTTTCTCCGTTTTTGTATACTGGTGAATGAAAGCTTTTTTGGAAAGTGCTATTTCTGCTCCATTGTAAACTTGCAGTCGAAGGCTACTGAAGGCAAATTCTTAACTGTGTCCTGTTCAGGTGGGCTCACTTCATTCATGTGACTAGAAACAGCTGTAAGGAAGAAGGAAGGGTTGGCCTGCAAGTGATCAAGGCCCAACAGTTTCAGTCATAAATGTCTACTCAAATTCTGCAGCTTATACCTGAGGAAGCACCCTCAGGAAAGGACAGAAGGAGCTTTTCTGTACTGCTGAAACACTGGCCATAAGCAATGAACTGAGCCATGAAAAGCCAGAAAATTTAAGATGACAGCCTTACAGCCCCATGGATCATAAATGCTGCACAACTTCAGTAATTAAAAAAAAAAAAAAAAAAAAAAAAAAGCATGTCAATCTTCGTATGGACACCACCTCAAGAACTTGGATGATCCAAACCCATACCATTTGATACAACGGGTCTTACTCAGAGGTCTACTAGAAGGATTGAATTTGCTTCAGAAAAAGAAAAAATCTTCAGATAATACAGAAAACTCATACAAATGTCCTAAGAAGCATGGAATATGGACTTGAAACAGTTTATGATCTATAGTTTTCTACATTCCTCACTTGAGTTTGCAGCTGGAATTTTAATTTAGGCTTCAAATTTACTTGAACGGATGCAAAGTTTACCTTAGGCCTCAAATAATGTAACTGGCAAACTGTTCACAGGTCATGTAGAAGCTCTGGGACCTTGAAGAAAAACACTTTTTTCAATGAACAAAGTCTTCTTAAAACTATTTCCCCTTCAGACTGCCTTGCAGATCTATCTATACTACCATGTAATTTTTGGAAATACATTTGCCTTCAAATAAATACTGTATAGATGTAAAATAAAGAAAAGGTGATTGTTGTTGTTGTTGCTTTTGAAAGGAATGGAGTACAGTTCAGTACTGACTGGTTTAAAACTTATCTCCTAATACACAGTCTGGACTAGCTGATACTAAATGCACAAGAGGTGTCCCCATCCTTGAACCTGGTTTTCATAGAAAAACCCAGGCATAAATCTGTCGGACCCGATGTAGCTGTTGCTATTGTGTTTGCACAACAAGGCTGTTGTATTAAGGCATCAGTCTGAATATTTCAGGATATTTTTGAATATGCTGACCAGAATTCAGTTTTCTAACATGGTGAAGTGAGAACAAAAGGCTGATGAAGTAGAGGAGAATGTTTAGTCTGCTGTGGATCCAAGAAAGGGGAGTACTTTAATGACCACAATTAAACAGTGAATAGGTCAGAAGTATCTCAGCAGGGTTGGAGTCAGGGGGTGAGCATAAGTGTGTGATCACTGTCTGGGTAAGCTCAGCATCGTCGTGCCTAGTTACTTTGGCTACAACGTGAAATATTTCATGGGAAGGGTATTCAAAATGGTTCCACCAGAAAAAGAGTCCATGTTGATATGTAGCTACCTGGTTTTGAGGCAAAATAACAGGTTTCTTGGTCTGTAACAATTTTTCTGTCCTAAGTAATAAAAAATGTAAAACCAAAACTCTTGTAGCAGGATTTTCCATAAAGAAAGTAAAACTGATTTTTAAAACGGAGTAGTAACTTCCAAACAGATTAAAAAATTGTTGGCAAGCGCGTTAGATAATAATTTGCAGTCAAGCTCAACCAGCTTCTGGAGATATCTCAGACTTGCCCACAAAGTGGATGCTGAAAGTGACAGAACTTCCACTGTGGAGAATTCTGGAAGTTAGTGAGAATGTCTGGTTTTGACATCAAAGATTTTGGTACGTTCTTGCTGCCAAACAGCCATCCAAGGAGCACAGGGATTCATGTGAACTGGGTTTTAACTAACTGGCTACAAGTACAGCATTAGCCCCCGGCAAAAGTGCCTAACTTTTCTTGCTCACTATAAAACCAGATCAGTGAACGCTTCCAGTGCTGAGAACTGCTCAAACATGGATGCAAGCCTTGTCCTCCTAATCACTCCCTAGATTGATTACAGAAGCAAACTTCTCACGTGAGATCTCCCAATTTTAGCCCAAATATAACCAAGGCCCTACAATGCTACCCCATTTCAGACAAGTCCAGGGAGAGTCTGCACAGCAATCAAAACTGCTGTTGGAAATGTTGTTCCTGGAATTCTTTTAATATGACATTCAGCTGTGAAAGCAAGTGCAGAGTGTCTTCCCCCCCTTTTTGGCCACCCCTCTCCTACCTTCTTTTTAACACTTATTTCCCAAAGGGCAATAAAAGAGAGCAGCCCTGGCATAGCTTGAGGCAGGGCTCAGCAAGTCGGGTAAGTTCTTTCAGCAACTGCCTTGACACCACAATGCTGACTAGTAAGAATCTGGCCCCCCACCCTTTGAAGAAGATGGCTTTTTCTGTTTTGTTTTAAGCTCAGGAATCATTTCTTCTGTTTGAGAAAATGGAGAGGAAAAAAAGAACAAGGGCAAGTGAATTCGCTTTTAGGAATAATGTGCAGAGATGGTCGAGATGATGTGTTAAGAAACAATTTGAATCTGCCCAACAGAATCACCATTTGCTTTTCCATGGCCTTCTCTTGCTCTGGTTGTTAAAGTGTTGTCCATTAAACTAATCATACTTTCTTTTACCTCAATTCTTTTTTCCCTCTTCACAGCTCACACTCTGCTCAGCGATTCCACTTTTCCTGTGTCTCCAGAGCCAGAATATTTGGGCTAATCAACTCTACATACCACACAACATTATGTATATAAGAAAAGCATAAATACTCATGGGATATAGCCAATCTTCAGAGTGATATGTAGCTCCAGGTTTAAATCACACAGGCATGGACATTTACTCCTGGTACTGAATATGCTTCAACCTGAATATGTAGTAGTGACCCCCAGCTGTTGTCTGCATGTGCTGACAACAACTAATTCAGATATAACCTGACTGTGAATAGACTCTTCTGGTCAGAATCCCTAATCAACTGTCAACTGTGGAGAGAAGACAGTAAAAAAGTTAATAATTCTGATTTGTTACTATTTGTTTTGCTGCTATCCTTGACATTCTGCCATCCTGGGAAATAGTAAGTGAAAGAGTGGGAAAAAGAAAAAAAGAAAGCAAAGCAGTTTGCACCAGCTGGGAAAGTTTTTGAAAAATCAGCTTCTCTGGGTACAAGTGACTCATCGACATTGTTTGCAATTCCTACTTTGCTCTGTTTGTTGTATAGCCACCAATACCTCTGCAATGGCAGAGGTGTCTGGTTTAACTGATAATTATAAATTTTAGACTGATAACAAAGTGAGATCACAAAATAAATACTGAAATTCAAATTTACTTCAGAGATCTGTTTGAATGCATCCTTTTAATTAAATACTCACATATTCACAGAGAGGAAATTGTGTGTGGCTGGCCTTGGGAAAAGCAAATAAATATCTTGTATCCCCAGACACATCTGGGGAAAACTGTCTGAAACATTTCTGCTGATCTAAACAGACAGCAGTGATATACTGCAACTGTAGTGAAAGGATAAAATCTATAAGCAAGTGTATACGCTATAAAAGAAACTCTCGGCTAGCTACATCTAGTTAAAATAGTAATAGAAACAGAAATAGGAAACCAGAAGACTTTGAAATTACAGTAGGAATGACATTTGATATTTACACCTAGACAAAAGCCTAGCACAGTTCTATGCATATATCTGGAAGTGTCCTGGCTATCTGAATGGCTCATCTCTGTCAGCATGCCTCCATCAGAGGAGCCAGACTGCCTGTGAGCTGATGCTGGCATCTGGGCCACTGAGATTCCAGTGGTGCCCAGCACACCGGTACAGTGGGAGGGTATCTGTATTCCTAGCTTGAAATGTAACACAAAAAGGGGAAACATACAGTTCTGGGGAGTAGGTGTCTGACTAATAGAAGGCCTTCAGACTCCCAGGCACCTGTACTTAAATATCTCCTGTTACCTGACACATCCAGGTGTTCCAGGTTTGGACACAGTGACACGACATCAAAAACTGCCTCGTTGGAGATATTATAACAGCCGGACACCTCCAGCCGCCGCAGTTCCGGACAGCACTGGGCAATGGTGTAGAGTCCTCTGTCTGTGAGCCGCCTGCAGCCACTAACAATTACCGTCTCCAACATGAGACATACGTTGGGTGTATCCTGACAAAGCCTCCGTGTCAGCACTTTAAGAGCCCTGTCCACATTGATGGTCTCGCCGGTCAGGCGTATAGTCCTCCAGAGCCGGGGGTCCCAGGCGAGGTTGTACCACCGGCGGCAGACGCGGGCGCAGCGGCACAGCTGGTTGGTGGGCAGGAAGGAGAAGATGTGGATCATGGATTGGTCAGGCAGCCGTTCAACGTGGGCTTGCTCCTTCTGCTGCTTGGCCGCCAGCCGGATGAGGGGGTGAGTGAGGCGTGTGGGAGGGGGAGAGTGGACCATGGCCACCGTTTCCCCAGTGACTGAGGATGACGAAGTAGAGGAGCCTCGACCATTCTGGAAACCAGGAGATGTTGGTGGGAATATCAGTGCTGGGCTGGGCGTGCTGAGTGTCCGCATGCTCAGGTCAGAATCTGGAAGACAGGAGACAGGATTTCAGTGAGCACTCATTTTACCAGCGAGAGGGAGGGCATGCAAGTTCTCTGAAACACAACCCACGGTGTGTTCTCAAAGCACTGCTCACCTTGGTGCTGACCACCCAATGGCACTAACGAAGAGCAGGCCGCAGGCCCAAGCCCTAAGGTAAAGCAGCAGAATTCCAAAGATTTCACATTGCTATGCTCTTCACTAAACACCACCGGGAAACATAGATTTGAATCAGCAGAGAGTAACTGCAGTAAGCTCAGCAGCAGCTGGGCAGCCAGGGGCTGCTCAAGGAGGTACACAGTCATCCTTCGCCTCCTCACTCCTCCAGGCATTTAGTGAGACGCCGAGAGAGTTTCAGGAAGGCAAATGCTGCTTCGTTCACCAGGTCTGGGCAAATGGGAAAAACACAGCCCCCTGCAGGTGTTTTCACTGTGTCATTAAAAAAGTGCATTTCTCATTCATGCCAACTGGGAGTTCAACAGAGAACCTAGCAACTGGCTCTGGAGGGTGTTGTCTGGGCTGCTGCTTGCCTTCAGGAAGGCACTCCTGCCCAAAGGGAGAACACGAACTCTTGTCAGATTTAGCATAGAAAAGCAAGTGGCAGAGAAACAGCATGCCTGGAGCTTTGTTACAGAACCACTGCACAGCATTTACCTAGTGCTATTGTCAGGCACTTAAAGCAGTTAACCCAAAACCATACAAAACAGCTTACTACTTTTTTACCCTCTCACAGGCACAAAAATAAAGCGCATGTGCTATGAAGAAAACTCAACTTTGACAAAAGTTCATTTCAACAGTTTTGCCTTTCGGCTAATATTGCTGCCTAAAAGTCATTTCCCTGCTCCCAACCCTTCACACCATGCCACATATCAAGAAGTAATAGATAAAGACACCTAGGTGGTATTTCTGGTAGTCAAACGAATGCTGTAGATGACATGCTGAGAGACGAATGCTGCTCATTCTCTCTCTGACCTGTCCACACAGATCACAATGGAAATTCCAACTCTAACGTCTCCATACTGACCACAACAGACAATGAATACAGAAACCAAAACACAGCACCCAGCAAAATAACTAGAATCAAGTGTGGACTAAGAACAGGAGTTTCACAACATCAGGATTCGTTCCACACTGCATCTTTCCCTATCACTTTGGTGTTCAGATATTCCAGGGAAGCATGCAAAGCCATCTCCTTAAAGTAACACTGGCTCTGAGCTTTGTAACTGTGCATCAATGATATGGGCTAAGCAGGGCGCATCCTGAAATGCATTCAGCAAACCTACCCAAATCTGCATTTAGGCAGAGCTTTTAAATTAACTACATCTTTGTTGAATTTGATCAGTGATGCACTCATTTTCCCGTTGAGCACTTAGTTTTCACTTTGAGCAGCACAGGCTCGGTCTCACCTCACTATAGCCACAGCAAACAAAGCTTTGCATTTTCTGTGTCTGTGAGGGTGAGATGTGCAACACCTTGGTTGGAGAAACCACGACATATGGCACATAAGTTTGTCCAAGGTCACCTAGCTCAGCTGAAGACACATCAAAATTGGAAGAAAAGGCGGAAGAAAAAACATTTTCTTCAAGGTTTCTGAGTCTGGTCTATGGCTGTGTGAATCTAACCCAGCGATCTGTATACTTCTGAGCAAGAACGGTATCTTAATGCAGAGTAGGTTTTGCAGACGCTCTGCTCCCCTTTGAGACCCCTAATACCCCCCTGGCAGCCATTGCAAATCATTGCACGGAGGAGCATTATTTGGAAAGGGTCTAGTATACTTTGGTATTTTAAAAATGAGATTTACAGCTGGAGAGAAAAAAAATCCCACCAGCAGCAGCCAAGCTCCTGCAGACAAGCACTGGCTCCATGGACCACTTAGGCAACAGTCCCCTAGATTAATCCCTGCAAGGCCTTACCATATGTTTGACCTCCCTCCCATCACCACCAAAGCCAATGACAGTGCCTGAAGTTAAACATGTACATAAGATGTGGCAGATTTGGAGCCTTCACTTATTGTTCTTTTCTTGAGGCTTTGAGATGATTTTAATACAAAAGAACTCTTTTTTTTTTTTTTTCAAGTGCACTTCCTACTATTACGTCTACTTGAATTCCTCCCCTTTCCTTGTACTTTTTCATTTGCTTTGGGGTTTATTGTACTGTTAGTTGTTTGGAGGTTTTTTTTGTTATTTTCTATGAAGCCAATGCAAAAAGGAAAAACAAACAAAAATACAAGAAACACTTGTTTCTACACAGCAAAATAGATGGATGACAAATCAAAAAGTTTTATTTTTTGTTGTGAAAGACTTCTAGTACTGTGACAGTGTGATTATCTCCTGTAAGACTGTCTCCCAGCACTATCTGAAAAAAAAAAGTTTCAGTCTGTGATTGTCAAAAACACCAAAAAACCATCTCTACGGGCTTACATTCTTCACTACTCTTATACTTAATTATAAAACAGCTTCAAATACTCCACAGTGCTCCCCTCCTGTGATCAAAGCACCAAGCCAGTACGGTTAATCTCCATGCCTTTTGGACCAGAAGTGGCATTCCTTCCTCGTTCCTGTGCTAACTGTGCATAGTCAATACCTCAGACATTCTGGATGCATAATGAATCACCATAATGTGGTTTTTAACTTAAGACTTGGAGCTAAAAAAGTGGTGTCCTTCTGTTTTATGGATATGCTTCGTGCTCTCTTCATGCTCTCCTAATGTTCTCATTAGTGTAGCAGCTCCAGATGTGCACCCTGTATGTCCTGAGGGCGTTCCATGTGAAACTTGCTCCCACACACCTTCAGGGCATGGACTTCTGAACAGATATATATACAGGCCCATATGAACATATCCTCTCCTCCTCCCCCTAAGCACACCGAGTAAAGGGAAAAGGAAACACAGGAGGTGAGTTCAGGAGATTTTAGCCAGTAAAAGCTTGGAAGGCTTTTTGGTAGCATTCAGAGCTTCAGCAAAACACTTGGCCCACTGCACGTTTTCCAGGCTTTTCTAGTATTGTTGAGAGGGACTTCCTGCAGCACTGCATCAGCTTCAGTTTTGTTTTTCACTGCTCACAGAGTGCCAGCTATCAGCCTGAGCCAGACTAAGAGAGGGCAGCTTACTGACGGTATGACAATGAATGCCATCTTCTAAGTGCAAACCAAGTAACCGACTGTAGTTCTCAACACAATCAGCCACAAAATGTACAAAAGCACATCTTTTCCTGAAAAAAAAAAAAAACAAAAACAAAAAATCCAAAACCCACAACTGTTAACAAGCCTGAAATGCAGCTTTACATTTTTGTGATCTTCAAATGTAAAAAAAAAAAATTAGACAGCAGCCCTGTGTTTCCCTTCCTACAACCTCGTTTACCCCACTCTCTCCCTGATTACCAATGCATTTCTGCAAGACACTTTTTATTACGGCTTTGCTCAGGCTCTGAAAATGGTTTGTTGATGTAAGGCAAAATTTCTTCACAATCTTTAAAGAAATCTCAAAAGATGCATGCCAGAAACAGAGCTATAAAAGCTGACACAGAGGGAGAAAATGCACTGAAGGGAGTTCTTTTATTCCATTAGGAATCTGGTTTATTTCAGAGTTTTTTGTTTCTGTTTTTTTTATTTTTTTAAATTTTTCCTTAGTTCTATTTTTTCCCCCAGTTTGCTTCCCAATGTGTACATACATATATCTGGGGAAAAATAGCCTTCTACACACGATTCAAACCAAGATCTCTGTGCATTCTGGCCACGACAACAATACAGTCTCTGATTTCAGAATCAGACTTAAAAAAAACAACAGTGCCATGCTTTTGTTAGACCAGCAACAGATATTCACACCAGATACCTGATGCCTGGATCCCAGCGTGGACTTCTTGAGACTGAGCCACTGCCTGTGTTGGAAGCCTGCTGGATTCAACCACACCTTTAGTTAGGGAGATACATGTGCACCTGTTTTATAGTGATACCTAAGCTCCTCAAGCTTAGGTAAAATGAAAATGGAAGTTTCAATGACTATTAACAAAACCTCAGATCCTTCTGTGACAACTAAAATGGATGCTTCGTGTTGATCTGCTGTCACAGCTGAGATTTTTAGCAACACTAAGGCAAGAATTTAGACAAAAACTATGTGTAGGCTCTAGAGAGTCAGTACAGGTGAGGAAAACAAAAAGGAATTAGCATTTTTATCAGAACATCAGATGCCAAACAACATGATCAAGAACCATTTAAGCATAACACAGAAACACCACATACTCAGCATCTCAGCAGCAACAGTGCTGCATAAATATTAGCTATTTAACTGAGTGCGACATTGGTGAAAATCTTGCATTTTACCACTGTACCACCACCGTTGCCCATACCAGAAGTACTCCTTTACTGAGGCTGTGGAAAGCAGGAGCTTAATGGCTGTAGAAGCGGAAGTACAGAAATGGGGACAGGAATCTGACAGGCTTATGCCATAGGGACACTACGGGGTGATTCAGCACAAGACTCCTGGATATAACATACTAGTGTCAAACCTGGCTGCATGCCTTTTGAGGAACAAAAAACCGTAGCTAACATGGCAGGCTACAACAGAGTCATTGGTGTTCCAATGTTCTGGACTCAGAAACTCCCAGAAAAACAAGTACCTACAGAAGAGCATCTCCCACACCTGAAATGTCATCATGTGATCTTCAGTCTGAGGCAGCACTGCTGACCTTGCATCCTCCCAGCACCAATAGGCCAGGAGGGATTGGCTGGAACAAAGCTTACTGCATAACCTCACGGGAAACTGCAGCAGTCAAGTATGCTAGAAAGGGTTGCTCAGCAGAGGTACCTACGTGATTTTGCAACTTTTTGCAATCAAGAATGTACAGAATGAGTAACAGCGCTGGATTAGCACTCTTGAGGTCCCTCTCCAAGTACACTTAAACCATCCCTGATGTGCATGTCCGCCCTGTTCTTTACTTCAAAGGAAAGCAATAATTCAACTCATTGAAGTGCCTGTTCCAGTGTTGTCACTTTATCAAGTTTCCAAGTTTTTCCTATTACCCAACTCAAATAAGAAGCTGTTTCTTGCCCTCTACTAGTGCTTGTGAAGAACGATAGATCTTCATTATTTTTTCAAGGATTTCTGGCAGCTATTTGGTCAAACTTCACTCTTTCTTCCTAAACACTTCACTAGTACTCACAGCATCTCTCAGTTTCTCCTTCAGACTTTCTCCAACCTGTGTGCATTTCTCCCAAAGCACAGGACTCCAAAACAAGCGCAGACCTCCAAGGCTTCATCAGCACTGACTACAGCACAGTCCTTCTCTCCTGTGTTTCATGGAAAACTCATTGTCAGCCTTCCAGATTTCAACAGTGTCAGAAGGATGATGCATCCAGTATGCGATTCAATGTACTGTCCAGATTCCCATGTGTCACACAGCTGCCTGGCCATTTATTTTCATCATCTATTTCTACCTACTCTACTAGTCTTCCCCACACCTGTCTCCTTAATCTTCAGTTATTTAAAGAGCATTTTTCAGCCCAGAGCAACCTTCTAAAATTGTGCTCGTTTTCAGTTTTCCAAATATACCACATGTCATACATTTTAACCCATTCCTCCCTATACACGTAGTTACATATGTCAATTTAATTCAAACAGACAGCTTCTGGTGAGGGATGGAAAACCAGCAAATTATTAAAGAAAACTGCAAAGTAAGGCTCTCTTTGAAACATCATCACAGTTGATAAATACGCAGTTATAACTGTGCAATACACTATCCCTGTTCTGTGGCCACATGACAATGACTTCATTTAGTCGGCATTGCTTCCTGGCTTATTTCCAACACATATGCAAAAGCTAAATAAACCTGAGATAGGTTACAGCTCCTGTTTCCCTCTCACCAAACCATTTATTCTTACTAAGACAAGAAATTAGTTAGGAAACTTAAGTAAAATGAAGGGATCCAAGAGACTTAAGAAATTAATTTTCAGCTTTGCTGATCTTGTGAGATCTTGCAGGTCACGCAACTCTGAGAGCAAAAGATCTATGTCAAAACTCAATATTTCAATGTAAAAATGAGCAGCATCAGAGCTCATGAAGTAATTACATCCACATGCTCCTGGAAGGAATGGTTCCACAGAACTTAAAATAACCCTTTACAGTTTTTAAAAACCTCCCATTGAACATAATAAGAAACTGTACCTTTTGAACAAGACTAGGGACATTGTTACAAGACCACGTGGAAGAAGGATATATGTTAAAGTAAATGTGAAGCCATTTCACAGTTGTTTCCATGTGACATTTTACACTTTGGATTACACTGGTGTAAAATCCCTATGATGTTGAGCTCCAGTTTTCTTTAGTCCATAAACTCCTCTGAATACCTTTAGAGATCTGTCCTGCATTCCTGGCATATTCACACTACATGCTTGAAGTCAAACAGGACTCCAAGTGAGATAATTGTTTCAATTTTATTAAGCAAATAATTCTTCCTTGCAGTATTTTTGTCAAAAGCTGGAACTTATTTACTCCCTACTGACTTTGTCCCTTGCCACTTGGCAAGGATTTATTTTATTCACATCTTTTTAAACAGAGCTAAAAATACAAAGATTGAGAAAAAAAAAAAGATTAAACAATCATTCATGGTATTAATTTTCCTCATATTAGTTCATCATACTAATTTATGAAGTCAAGCCACAGTAATTTTGTCTTTGGTACCAGTGTGATAGTCAGTTCTGATGAAAGGGTTTGTCAGTGTGTCATTTCTAGGAAATTACACAGCAATAGACAGAATGGTGTGTTTTTAACATATTCAGTAACTACCTAACCCCAAAATGAATTCCTTACATGCTGAAGTACAAGCTCTTCTAAACTTCTTCAGATCAGACACTTTCCCAACTCCTTACTGTATGCCAGGGAACTCCTCCAGCGGAGTGAATTTCTATCTACGTGAGCAAGGAATGCAGCCCAAAAAGAGACCGATGGAGCCAAAGTGTTACTGCTGAGAACCCAACCCGGAAAGCCCTGAGAAGTGGGTGCTAGTTTTGGGACATCTAGTTTCATCCTGAAGCCTGAATGCTCACTACTTGTTGCTTCTTTAGGTGTTCTGCTGGAGTGTATTTTTTGCTTTTGTTTCATCTGAAAGTAATTGGGTTCATACACCTGAGGTAGTAAATAAAGCATGGTAAGTGAGGACTAAGAGGAGAGTTGTTTCCAAAGTGAGTGTCTGACTTCTATGAAAATGCTAATGTAGATGAACTCACTGGCCAGTGAAGAAGCACTCGCCCTCCACCTTCCCCAAATCCTGAGGTACCTCCTTTCCAAAGCAACCCGTGCCACTTTGAGGAGGGGCATCAAGCTGCCCACTGGATTCTCAAAGTCATCAAGGGATTGGACACATCATATTGTCACCCATTTTCAGGATTACATCTACAGCAATCCAGTTCTTTACAGTGCATTACTTTGAAATAGTCCCAGGCTTCTATATAAAGGTTGAAGTTAAAATTAGACAACAGAAAGATGTTGAGTTTGCTCAGCTTCAGACTTCAAAGTGACACCATGCAGGAGCAAAATGATGCTACTCTGTCTTCGAATGATATGCTGGCGTTAAGTTTCTGTTGATACAAACAGGTCTTTGCAATCAATTGAGATGGAAAACTTAAACAAATGCCTCACGACTTTCAAAACAGAAAACACATAAATCCAAGCAGTCATTGCAATCAGCTGTAGCTCTTAATATTTCATTTCTTGAAAATGGGAGCATCTAGAATAAATGGTCTATCAGTTTTCATTACTACAGAACAACTTCAAGCCAAGTTGCTGTATGCAAGTTTGTGAGAAGGAGATGTTTGCAAGACTCATGTTTTTTCACAGAGAACAAAGCATGGTAGACCTGCAGAATCCCGAAACTTAGTTTGGTAAGATGTGCATTGCTCTAAACAGAAAATAATATACAGACCAGAGGAATGCTTGCCTCAGGGAAAGCTGACAATAGAACGATACATGCGTGGTGTTGGGTAATCAAGACGATTTGTATCTAGTTGGTTGCAAATTGTACAGCAGACAAATAATTCCCCCAAGAATGACTATTTCCAGCACATCTACCAAAAGTTAATCATTTGTGGAACAGACTATTGTCTTTCATAATCAAATACTGGTGTTTTTAAAAGGCACAACTCTCAGAAACGATCAACTGGAATTAACAGGGGGGCTATGATTTGACCTCAAAAACTGGAGAAATAACGATAAACAATAGGGTAAACATGAGCTGAAACAGTAGCGAGAGACTTAAAACCACAAATCTGTGCTCCCCTCAACATTCAGCTTTTGATGCTAAAGATTCATTGAATCAGTGCAATTTACAATAGTCTAACCATTCTCCCTAAAATAAATTCAGGCTTTATAAATTGAAAAGCTACAAAGAGACAACTCTCCAAATTATGGGACATAATTGTACACAGTACAATAAAAAGATTTAAAGGGGAAAAAAATTAAAAGGGAAAAAAGTAAACCCCAGTTCCCACTGGATTCTATTGTGGGACATCTGTAGACTGCCTCCCTGCCCCAGTGTCCCAGCTGAGGAGTCACATGCCAAGGCAGATGGAGGGCCAACCCTCCCACACACAGAAGGGACACGGGCACCCCTTCTCCTCTGCATCTACAAGTGCCTCTGCCACCTGGGTTATCAGCAAGGGAGTGATAATAAAAAGTGCTGCAATGGAAAAGACAATACAGCTCTCTTCCGTAAAAATTGCTGGATTTGTTATTATGTCATTGCTTACTTCAGGGTGACCTTATTCAGGTGAAATCTTCTGAATCCTGTACAATTATGCTGAGATGGTGAGAGTTTTCCAGGCAGACATGTTTACTCTTAGGCTAATGCTTTGGCAGACTCGAAGGGATGCCACCAAGTGCCTGACTTGGCTATGCAGGATGGCCACGGACTGCAGAAAATCAGCAAGATTGTACAGGGTGTGACTGAAGCTGACAGGGAACACCTGCTCCCCATCAGCTCAGATTTGTTTACACTTTAGGCTCCGAAGTTTATTTTCTTTCCTACAAATGAGATTCCTTCAAAAGCACCTGCTAGTATCTTGACAAGCATTCTCTGATTTTGTGAGCAAATACCTCACTTCTAGGGCCACGTTCCTCTCCCTTTTGACATGTGGCCAAACTGAGAAAGCAAGGCTGGTCTCCAGGGCTTTTCAGGAGAATGGCAGAAAGTTTCACTTAATCCAGAGTTTTACATTTCTTACAAATCCATAATGCTACCACTATGCTTACAGGCAAAGGAATAAATTCAGCAAAAATCTGGCCTAAGCCACTCTCCAGAGGAATCAGCTTGTGACCTGGACCTGATGGGGAAAAAAGAAAAGAAATGTAATCTCCAAAGCAGAAACTCAGGACAGCAGCACTAACTTATCCAACAACCCTCTAAGAAAGATGCATGAAATGAAGATTTTTTAAAATAAAATACATTTCACATTCTTCGGGTCCTAGAGTGACAGCCAGTAGTCCCCTCATCTGCTGCAAACGTATGCAATATTCATACAGTGATGCACTGAGCAAGCACGTAATGCTTATTCAGAACCACAACGATTAACGTTTTGTTTATGGGAAATTTGGGAGTTGAGCAAGGAAAGAGACACGGCCACTGGTTGCTCTCTCCTACTCGAAAATTTAAACTGGCTCAAGCCCAACAGTGCTAAGTTGCGTGGATTCCTGACCACCAGTGCAACACAGGCCCAGACTATGTCAAAACAGATGGCACTTAAAACTGCAAGAGCACTGCATTAGCCATCCTCTAAAACCCAGCCTTGCTGTCTGAGTTCCCACTTGCTGTGTCTGTGACTTGTGATGTATAAATTGCAGATTCCTATTTATATGCAATAGCATATGGCACTCTGACATTTGAGGAGTATCAGATGTACACACACGTAAATAAATCAATAATTCAGCACTCTGTATTTATGGCAACTTCAATAACTTCCCCGTCTACTGGAAGCCATAATAAATAATTGCTTCATTTTACAGAGAATATTAACTGACTGTAATAGTTCCTTTTCAATTCACTGCAATTTCAATTTACTGAAATGAGACAATCAAAACTGTTCACTGATTTTTTTTTTCACTTCATTAAATCAAAATCAATATGGGGAAAAAAAAGTGATGTTTACACCTATAAAATCATGAAAAGAGTTATTCTTCAAAGCAAGAACTCTAGAAAAAAAAAACATCACTTAGATCCTTCAGCCTCTATTTTTAATATCCTAACCTAACTGTATCAAACATTATCACTGATTTCCAGCTTTATACGCAGTTTCATGTTTATCACCAGACTTAATACCTCTAATTTATGGAGATATCTTAGGCAGTAGGCTTAAAGACAACGGAAGCATTAGGAAACAAGAAATATCTGTCATCATGATAAAAGACAAAGTTACTTTATTTTACAGCGCCCCAAGAAGTGATCCATGCAGGGCACCTCATGACCTTATAACAAATATCTAAAGAGGAGGGGTGTAAAGAAGCCAGGCTCTTTTGGGTGGTACCCACTGCTAGGACAAGAGACATCAGGAACAACTGGGACACAGGAAGTTCCCTCTGAACATCAGGAAGCATTTCTGTGCCCTGTGGGTGACAGACCACTGGCACAGGAAAAGCTGTGGGATTTCCTCCTTAGAGATCTTCACAAGTCATCTTGACATGTGATGTCATGACACTTGCTGGGCAACCCACCCTGGATGTCCCTGCTTGAGCAGGAGCTGGGCCAGATGGACCCAGAGGTGCTTCCAACCTCAACTATTCTGGGATTTTGTGAAACAACTCTAATACACCTCCTACCAAGAGCATACGAAATTTAACTTTCAAACATGCACTGTATGAAGCTTTGTACCAGGCTTCTTCAAATCTGATCTTCCCATCACATGAGAGTTTTGCAGAGTTTGAGTTTTTTATTGCACTAACTCAAGCTGCAGTCTCAACTGACGCTTAATCTCCCTGTTCAAAAGTACCTTTTGTGACTGAGAAAATAAATGATCACCTTCATTGGTATATGTTACAGCTCCAGCAGGCCCATACTGGCAGCTGATAATATAGCCATTGGTGAGAACTAGCTACAAGATACATGTTCTGCAGTGTTTGCCCCCAGACCAGAGAATTCTCTAAGGCTTAGTTCTGGTCCTTCACACCTGTAGAAAGAATGGGCTTTTTCTTATTTTGTTTTTTTTGGAAGAATTCACTGAAAAACTAGTTACCTCAAAACTTCCAGTAGTAATCCCACAATGCTTGACAAAAAAAATCAAGTTTACCTGAACATAAAGTTAGTTCCTCAAGATGGCCTCTTTTTTTTCCCAGTAAAAAGATGAATACACTGAAGGTCCTTGTAGCTTATAACTTCAGTATGAAAGGCAGCGTTCTCTGACCTCAGTCCTCAGTAGCACACAGAATTGCTAGTCTTCCTTCTCAGCACAGAAAAAGTAGTATATTCTCTGTCTTCATCCCTTTGTGGTAAAGGCATAGCTGAGGCTAAAGATTTCTGGGCTGGATGCATTATTTTAAGCTTGTGGACAAGGACTATGCGCACTACTAAATTTGTACTGATGTCTCAGTGAATTCTCAGACAGAATCACTTCAGTTCAATCAGTGCTTCCTAAGAGGGACTTCAGAAGTTAGGATGATTGACAGGAAGCACAGATGAAAACTGTGCTTGGTTAAGCTGCAGAGAGAGGAAAACACTGTCCTACTGGCACAACACTAGATTCTATTAGCAAAGTGATGACAGAGCTATGTTTACCAGGAATGTGATGTAAATTAGTTTATATTTAATGAGCCTCAGGTTCTAGAAAAGGCATTTGATACCGTGCTGCAGTTCCACTAGGTACTGAAGTTTCAGGTGAACGAACTACGGTAATGACTTCATCTCCTCCTTCCCACTTGCACAAGACTTCAAGCAACAGCCTTGCACAAAGAAGAAATCTTAGAAAAATGTATTTCTGGCATTTTTCAGTATAATTTGGAAACATGGAGCACAGCCAACAAAGAAAGATCAGTAAGGCACAGTTTAAAACTTCTACTGTGGAGGTTAAAAGAGTTTGTATTAGGAAATGTTTTTGAGACCCACACTGACTTCACATTTTCCATCTCACTGGCTTTACAA
Source organism: Odontophorus gujanensis (assembly GCA_013399175.1). Taxonomy (NCBI): domain Eukaryota; kingdom Metazoa; phylum Chordata; class Aves; order Galliformes; family Odontophoridae; genus Odontophorus; species Odontophorus gujanensis. Next base: position 43,602 of record VXAB01013296.1, read on the forward strand.
GCACAGAGGCTGATACTGCAGTATCTGGGTGCCAAGTCCTTCCTGAGATGTGCAGAGTCCCCTGCACTACTGGTGACTGCCAGAAGGTTAGAGCAGCCAGTGACTCAGTGGATCTCAGCTCCCCCACTCCACACTAAAACTGAAGCACTGCAGTCTCAACTCACTCGCTCTGTTCTATTTGTGGCAGTCTTTTTCTGCTAACATCACTAATTGCCTGGAAAGTATTCCCCTCATTTCCTTATGCTGAGCTGCACTTCACTCATGCTGGATGTGTGACTATTTAGAGCATGTACCATGTATAGTAACGTGTGGCTGTGAAAGCATCACTATAAGAAACACTGAATGAAGAAATGAAATGAGATTGCTAACACTGCTACAACTAAGCTACTACAATGCAGGTAAAAATGTTTGATGATATTTACTTGTTCCTTCACTTTAATTCCATTTATAGAAGTGTCAGCCATAGACAAGAGAGTAATAATACTGGTATTACACACAAATCAGGAAAATACTTGTGTAACCCTGAGGGTGATTCTAGAACTACAAAATGTAAAAGCTGCCACTATTTAATCTTACCTACTCTGGAAGAAAGTGAAATCTGTTGCCAAATCCTCATTACTCTGGTAGTTTGTGGGTATAGGTGTCTGCATCATAAGCTGTATCTCTGGTTCAGTTTGGACTGACTGTTTTGACATAGGACATGGAAAGAAATGGAGGTGAAAAGGGCATTAAATGACAGGATGTTTTTAGTGACAGGAGTGTAGATGCAGCTTGTGTCTTATAGAGGTCTGTAGCAATAAAGCACAGAAATCTTTCCATTTGAATATTGCTCTGTTAAGTTCTCCTTAGAAGCATCTCCATACCACATGAAATGAGCCTTTTTTTTACTACCTGCTGAAACGGAAGACTGTTCATCAACCAAGAGACAGAAGACAAGCTATTATTAGTAGTCAGAAAACTTCTTTACTCATGGGTTTTGTAGTACATGAATTCTGTCGGCGCAGCATCAGATGGTGGTTTAACTGCATAAATACCTAACAGAAAGTAGTTCACACCTTACAGAAAGGCACTGCCACAGGGTCTGCATGAGCAGAGTTCATGACTTATGGTCAGACAGATGGCTCATACTGAGCAAAATCCTGCCTCTACCATCCTGCCTTTTTAAGGAAAACACCTTACAAGTCTTTACATTTAAAGCAATATTTGACTCACAAAGTCTCTACAGTGAATGGCCTGGGCTGGTTCAGAAATCTCTATTTCATAAATGCTGGAAAAAGAGAAGACTCTATTCCCAAATGACCTGCTGTGTTATAAAATAGCCAGAAGCTATCTGAAAACCACACAGTGAGAAAAGGCTTCAGAGAGGTGTTCAGTGCCTCCACCCAAGAGGGCTGATTATTAGGCACAGACCTTAGCTCTCCCTTCTTCCAAAACAAAGGTGGGATGCCTGCCTTGGAATTGAGCACGCTCTGATCCATTAGTCATTTCTCCTCATTACTCTTTGTATCTACAGTATTCACTGGTGATGTGATTGAGTCTTCTTCACTGAGTGTAATGAGTTTCATGCAAGTGCAACAGTATCTGGGGAACAATTCAGACACAGTAAGTTATTTTAGCTGAGACTACAGCTGGCAGAACCCTCTGCTTTGGCAAATCGCTTATGTCCTTGTAATGCAAGGAAGCCTTGTCTGCCTGCAGCGCACTTCAGCAAGGTTACCACCTTTCTTTGTGAAGGGCTATTTAATCCTCGAAGGGAATCTAGATTCTTGTTTATTCAAAAACTCCTAATATCAATACCGTAGAGCAACCTCATCACACCTGAACTGCATCCAGCAGCCTTGCTATGCACACAGGTGTAGGTGGATGAAGCATGAGATTACTGCTGATACCAAAAACAGATCTAGGAGTAGCTGGCATTGAGATGACCGTGTGGTCCAGCCTCGGCAAATGGTCTAAATGATATCACCTTATAAGACAGGAAAATGATCACATTTATGGTGTGCATCTGAAACCAACTGTGTTAAAAGGGAAGTGAAAGCCAACCAGTCATCTTGAAGAAAGCCATCATCCATACAAACCAGCTGCTCTCTGGATGGGGGTGACTGTGGGGACTGCTACAAGCAGGATGGACAGCTCAGGGGTGCACGTGAGCTGCTGCAGGTGAGTACAAGCAGGGAACTGTCACCCTCAGACAGGGCAGGGGCACTTGTAACCCACACGTGCTGGTGGAGATGGTTTGTGCAGTACTGCTGTGTAGCATTGCTGTGGACCTATGAGAGTGGGAGACTAGAACTTTGAGGGGATTAGTTATTTGAAGTTGCTTATTTATAGTTGTTTATTAACAGATTAAGTTCTCAGTGTTGTGATTTATCTGTGACATACTCATCCCTGATGTATAGTTCACTGACTGCTGATTAATTTCATGCCTTTAATAAACAGCTTCAACCCTAACTTTGGTTTAAAATATATTAACTGAATAGCATTCCCATGCAGCACACGGCTGTGATTCATCACTCACTGCTCTTTGTTCCGGATATGTATTATTAAGGATGAGAAATCTGACCTACAGCTGGTGTTGATGAGAATTTAAAAATAAAGCTAAAGATTAAAGAGCATTGTTTAACCAGCTGCAGCAAGCCATAGTGTAGAAAAGGTGTGGATAACTCCATCAGCAACCTAGCTTTCAGCCCAGATTTGTGCAGCATCAGCAGCATTACATAGTGGGGCAACAGAGAGATTCTTCACATCTGCACTGAGGAACAAGGCTCTGCCTTGGTGAGAACCACAGCTGCTGCACTGTCTGGCTCTCCAGGAAGAGAACTCAACCTTGGGATAATCCAATTATCTCTCCACATATATATGCATGTTATTTCCATATATATCTGGCTGTATTTATGGGCAGATTACTACAACTGCAGATGGCCAGTAATGAAAAAGTGGTTCTGAACTTTCTTGCTAAGTATGGAAAGAGCTGAAAGCCATAGAAGCACTATAACTGAACAAAAAGTTTACCCTTCATTTATGAAAGTGTGCACCAGGGGAAAACAATATACAACTAAGATGACTAGAATGTAAAATTGAAGACAATTAGATATATTATTTCAATTATTTTGCTAGAGAGGGGTGCTGAATTCCTAATGAGGATATTCTGCCCAATCTCTCAATTTCAATTGAAGGATTTTATGTTATTAGCTTTATCTTTCTTGCTCTATTATTTTTTTGGGTCTTAAATTACTTAAGATAAAGCACTGGTATGTTACAATAGACTAGCCTCTTTGCAGAATTATAAAAAAAATTAACTTATTTTTAAGCTGATTTAAGTTTAGTTTATTACGCTAAAATGAATTAAAGCTTAATTAGATAAGCTAGAGAATATTTTTCTGACAAGTATTTCATATACTTTTACAATAAGGGGCACTTAAGCGGGCTTCATCTGCTATGCATACAACTGAGACATCTTTCCACAGCAACTCTCAAAGAACAGGTATTTGCTGTAAAACATTAGGAGATTCCAAATACGTAAATACTGTAACTGTAAATTTGTGCCATGAACTCTAGGGAGTATCCAGTGTGGATCCTTGCATCTCAGCCAGGCAACTGACCACGCTACCATCTTTTCTAGGTTCCTACCTATCAGAATTCTCCCATATTAAACATCTCCCTTTTAAGCAATACAAGCAGTACAAACACAGGACCAACATACTCGAAGAATGATCTCGGGTAGTAGCTGGTACTCAGCTGAGCCCCAGTGCCCCAGCAGGAGATGCACTATAACAAAGGATCTCAACTTCCCACCATGGGAAATCCAGAGCTGGGGCAGCCACAGAAAGCTCAGCTACTGTTGTGGGAGACATGCTGCAGAAATGGGACATGTTCCCACATTATGGAAAGCATAGTGGTTTCTGAGGATAACACACTCAAGAAGCTGGCTTCAGTGTGTAAAAGGGCTGCCATTTCACTCATTTCCCTTTTGTAATCCCTCTGTCCAAACCTATAACTACTGCACAATATGATGTCAAAAACATCATACAGATAATGACGAGTGGAGCCAGCGGATGAAGCCAGACATTTATTCTTATGTTTTTACTGATATAAACTGGATTAGGAAATTCAGTTTATACTTAATTGTGTATCTTAAACTAAGCTGTTGTAACTATTACACTAACTTACATGGAATTCAGATGCTGCTGGCTGTCTCAGCAACCTTGATGTCAATTCATATTCTGCTTCTTTCAAAAGGCTGCATCCAAAAGAAACACTGCATCAACATTTCACAAATATGTTGTAAAGACTTACCCAGCACGTGCTCTGACAATCAGGCACAATTTTATGAGTCAGAGTGGTTGAGAACTTAAGCAAGAGACCTGATGCTGCTGCATTTGACAGTTTCAGCACTCTGAGAAAAACTGCCTGTCTTCTTCTGATAGATGAACAGGACATCTCAGTAGATTGGTTTCATGCTTCCCACCAACACGCTCACAGCCAGCACAGCACCCAGCAGGGCTGAACAGCCTCTTCAGCAAGTGGCATGTATGTGCTCTTCTTAACCTGGGGAAGCTCCACGGAGAAGCTCCACTGCACCTAAGCTACATCCTTAATCAGCATGCCCTCCACAGTACTGACTGCATTCCCACCAGAGCTTTGGCAGCTTACTGATCACATTGTGTAAATCACCAATAATCAGTCAGCAGACTGAGAAGGAGCTCTCAGATGGCAAGCACAAGCTGGGCTCTGAAGAGGTATTTCCTTGCAGTTGTGCATTCTGTTTCCACAGTGCTAAAGCAAAAGAGGCTTATAGAGCTGAAGATTTCTTTTCTCACTGGAATATCACAGGTCGGCATGACCATGTGGTTCCCACCAACTTGACTGTCTAAGTTTTCTCTGTCATACTCTAGAAACCAGAGTGAACAATGCATCTAATAGTTGTGTTCATCTTGCTAGGTATCTTTGTCTGTCCTGAGGTCCCTCTAATCTTCTATGCATGCAAATATTGCTGCTAAATGCAATCTGTTGTTTCCCAACACCAGCTGTAAAATCAGTGCAGTTGGAGATAGACTTAACTTGCCTACTATCAGAAGCAGTAGTTGCAGCAGACAAAATCTGAATATGCAGATACAGAATGCTTTAAAGAAAATAATAAAAAAAAAGTAGATTGTAAATGCTTGGGAAAAAGTCTGATGCATAATAAAACAAAACCTCCTGAAAACCCTCAAGTTAGAGATGCTAGCAGAGTTAAAACCCTCTGGACACATTACAGTGCCTGTAAAATTATGCAGCTTGAAAGCACTAGCATCTTGTAATCAACTCTGAAATACCTGGGAACCCTAAGTTTAATGATCTGAAATACAGGAATTTTTCAGCTCCAGCTTTGTTCATTTGCATGGCTGAATATATCCAAGCTCAGACATGCAATGAGATTCTGCTAGTAATCCCATAATCATAGAATCATGGAATATCCTGAATTGGAAGGGACCCACAAAGATCATGGAGTCAAACTCCTGGCTCCACACAGGACCACCCAAAACCCAAACCCTGTGTTTGAGAGCAGTGTCCAAACAGCTCCACAGTACGTGGTGTTGTTCCCACTGCCCTCTGGTGCAGACCCTGTCCCTAAACCCAGTCTCTCCTAAACCAGGGAGTTATCTGATGTCAAGGGTCTGGGGTAGGAAGGCCAAGTTATAGCTTTTACTACTGCTTTCTACCATCTGGCCAAACATGACACATTTCAGTTTTTTATATATTGTACTATAAACACATACTAAATTTAACTTTTGTATACGAGCCTTACACCTGCAAAATCCAAAGTATTGAGCTGCACATAATAAGAGAGATTTACCATCCATGGGATGGTTTGTTTGTGCCTCTAACTCCTCTCCAACACCACCACCCATCACCATGGCTTTCTGCAGAGAATCTCCCAGAGCTTGCTGCTATAAACACACAGCAAAGCGCTGCTAGCAAGTAAACTTGGCAGAGGCCTGCAAAATACACAACTTAACAATCAAGGGCCTTGTTGAGTTGTGCTTTTATTGAATGCAACCACGGCCCTTGTCTCCCCTTTCAGTTTATAAGGCTTACCAAGTATATAAACTATTGCTCTTACATTATGAGGACCCACATTTATGAGAGCAATTATCCTTTGTTTGTTTAGAAAGGCTATTTGTCTGTCTCCTGTAGTCTAAATGCCTCCCTGCCTCCATTGCCCAAAGGGAAGCAAAATGTTTGGATTTTTATTTGAGGGTGGGCTCCATCTGAAGTTCCCTTAATGAGAGGAAATCTCTGCCATACCACTGGGTGGGAGAGGAGGAGAGGGGAGAGATAAAGCCCTGTTCCAGATCAAATGAAAGCTGGGCAAGGGATCTGTTTGGAGGAACAGATAACGTTATTGCTTTTATACCTCTATAAAGCTCATTATAAAGTCAGGCAGGTTTTGCTTAAAAATTCATTCTATGAATCCATGAAGTGCCTTGCTGTCACTGTGCACTAGAATAGGGTAGGGACTGAACACTTGCCTGGCCCTTCTCTGTGTTGATGAGATGAAAAGGAAAAACTCACTACAGGGGGATTAAAAAGAGCATGCTATCCCTAGAGGTTACATGAAACTATGACTTCCAAAAGAATAAAATATATATTTGTAACACTTCTCTATTTGGAATTAATACTGCCAACATAAAACCTTTGAGGTCTGCAAGTGAGCATACTTGGCTGACTGACTATACTTCCCAGTGAGTTGTCAAGTACCTAGCACAGATGGATTTCCTTTAATGGGTTCAGAAAAATGATCCTACATATCCGCTGTGTCATTCCTATAGCTCCTACAAGTCTTTAGATCTGAACAGCCCTGAAGCCTGCAGCCAGCCCCAAGGAACACTGTTCTTCCTTCCTCACCAGAACTTGCATTACTCTCCCTCTGCTATACAAGGCAACACTCAGATGGAGGTTTTGAAGCCATCTATTTATTGAAAGTTTAGTTGCCTGGAAAACAGCAGCAGGGAAAGGTAACATAAACTTTTGTCCCCTCCTTTCCTCAGTCACATATAGCACAGGTAGCAGTGATCTAAACTGTGTTGTAACATGAGATGCTCTGTATAACTAGAAACTCTCCATCACACTTTGAAGTGTGAAGCTCAACAAAAGTCATTCTAGGAGAGAAGTCTGGGACAGATCTAGAGGAGTGGAGCTGTCACCTTGTCACCATTTTACCACAAGCACTGTAGAACTGAGCCAAGAGAAGGGAACACACAGGGGTGGGGGATGCGAGGGAAGCCAGCTGGTGGAAGGAGTCCCTACATACCCACCAGCCACCACAGCACAGAATAGTAATGAGCATGGAAAAGATCTCAGGGGAAAGCTGTAGTTGTTCTTATCAACAAACCCTGATGAGAAGACACTATGGAAGTGAAATATGTTTTCTAAATAAAAGGGCTCTTAAATGACAAGGAAAACTCAGGCCTTAAGGTAGAGTTCAGTGGCAGTTTTGTTCTCCTTGTAGCAGCTGTGCATCACCTAGGAGACTCCTTCCCTAAAATTCTACGCATTAGTGCAGAGAGAAGAAAACATCAACACTTGCAGGACAAAAGTGCATTTTGCCCTTTAAAAGCTAGAAGATAGTGGCATTCATTAATATGGTTTGCATGTCCAATTGCAAGATGATTAGCAGAGATCTTGTAATAGGAGTTTCTGGCACTCATGTTAGACTATAATAAATGAGCTTATCTTCTGTGAGGCAAGATAACCCACACTCTCAAACAAGGCACCTCTGAAATAAAATTACAAGTTCCCCTTCTCTTGGAACTGCTTCCAAGGTTAAATGATTGCATTCACATTTTTAGTAGAAATATGAAATATTAATCTTGAAAAGCATAAAGATGAGATCATACAATAACCAAATGCCATTCTTTTGTATTTCCAGAAGCAGTTTTTTTAACTCCCTAGTCCTTAATTTACAATTTTTTTTTTCAAAATCAACAACTGTTTTATGAAGTAACTTTACGCCATGTCCTAAACATGAATTTTATAGAAAGCTTTTGCTGTAAAAGAGTTGTCTGGTTTGATTAATAGTCATCTTGAACAGGAAATACTTGAATAATGCGAATACATCTTGGACACAGATCTGGCTCACAGCAGGTCTTTTGTGCTGCAGAGATTAACCTGGAACTGTTCCCACTGATACTGCTTTAAGCAACCCTGCTGGACTGCAATGTGCAGGAGACTAGAAACTCCTTCTGCAAATTTTAAACCATTCGGCTTGAGAGGAGAATTTATACAAGTTCCACCAACTACAGACAAAGATAGAAACTGCCCCATTACTGAGCTGTATTGGTGTTTTGGTCATAGCATCTCAACCCTTACACAGTAAGAGTTAATGCAGACATTAAAGGAAGGACCCAGACTGTTCAGCATGCTCACAGCTAATCTAGAAAATGCAATTAATGGGAAAATAATGAATATGATTGTAAGCTATTCAAAGAAGTAAAGATAAGGACTTACCCTGAGGGACTGCAGAAAAATCTTAATCACATTCTGTTACTGGACATAACACTGACAAGTAACTCAATAGCAAGATGTGAATTAAATTCATTCAGGACAAAACTACAGTCATACACATGGAAACATACAATTTTGCGCAACAAGTGACAGAGCTGACAGTTGCTACTTAGCCGAGGAAGATCTTAGGATTATAATGGACGGTTAGATACACTACGTAGTTCCAAGTAAATTTTGTTTCAAAGAAGCAAAAAAAAAATAGCAAAAGCAAAATGCTAAAATGCTAGGAAAGGAATAAATAATAAGAAAAGATAAATCAATCATCATCACAAAGCAACAGTACAATTCAGTGCTGTGCGCCGTTCTGGCCTTCTCATAATAATTCAGTACAAGTAGAGATGGTACAGAGAACACTGATGACAATCAAGGGCAAGGAACAGCTTTTGCATGAAAAATAATTAAATGTTCTTCAGTTAGAAAAGGAGACAATTGAAAAACAAAATGCTGAAGTTCTGTGCTGTCGGGAGTGGCCCTGAAGAGCTGTACAGCATTTACTCTTGCATTAGAGAACAGAAGAATCAAACTAGATACTGACAGGATCAGAATAAGATGGCAGCGAGGTGAGACTTCACACAAGCTGGAGCTGGATGATGGTAACATTTGCAGAACAAGAGTCATCACCTCTCTTCCTGCTCTATGCATAATGCTTATTGTTCTTGTTCAGCTCCATTGTTTTACATCTCACTCCTTCCTCTCCTCACATGGCTTTTAAATCATGCAAGAATACCATATAAACTCTTCCAATAAATATATGACTGAAAACACATTCTACTGCAAGTGTGAAGATTTGCTGTCTCTTCTATAGAGTACTGCAAGCATGATTAAATGTGATGAGAGCTCTCAAGCCCTAAGGCTGAAGTAGGTGCAATTAAATGTCCCTTTTTGCAAGAACAGCTGGAGCCAAATGGTAGTGAAAAACTGGTAAGGGCCAGGAGTTAAAAAAGTAAGCTGTGAACCAGGACAAAGAAAGGTTAAGCTGTAAACAGACAATCTGGCATTTAGAACTAAAAAAAGATAATAATCTGCAGTCAATTGCTTAAGCTGATAAATATTATGCTTCCTAATAAGTGTCTGAAAAAGAGGGAAAAAAGGACAGCAGGGGATGATAGGCATTTTCTGACACCAGCACAAAAGGAAGGCTGACCTAGGTAACACAGATGTCAGCAATGAAAGTAAGGAGAATGGCACCTATGGACAAGTCATGCATAGATGAGCCTTCAGCTTGCCAGCACCACTTAGGGCCTTCCCAATATTGTGAGAAAGGAAAGAATAATTCTCAGATCAATCCTCAGAAACAGCCTTCCTACCACCTATGTAACAGCCAATGGGTCAAGCTAGCGTTATTTCAAATAAACATAAAGTTTTTCAAAGCTGACCAAGCTTTCTGGTTTAAGTTTTTAAGTTTCCACCAAAGACCATCTGTAAAAATCATACAGGAGAGTTGTGAACCATTCCTGACCACCTGCCATGCTGTACCACAACTCCGGTGGAAACAAGGGATATTTTATTTCCCCACAAGACTCTGCAAGACAAAAGCATCCACAGAATAGCCGGTGTTAGACACTGCTTTCATTAAAACTGAGTCAAAGTGGAAAAGAGAGTATTTTCCCAGCTATCCAGATCTCAGGATGAGTACACAGAACTGCAGTAGGTTTGTGGCAAGAAAATACAATGCTTACCACTAATATGATCTGCACATTTGTGCTTATTAATTTCAAAGAGAAAGATGCAATGCACAAGAAAGATGAGTCATCTCTTCAGGGTATGAGAAGCAACAGAAACTGAGGGACAGGCTTATACAAGCAGATCACCTATCGAAGCCCCCACCTGGGAAAGCTTGACATGGAAAAAGCAATTCATTTCCAGAGAATGAAGCAGAAAAAGCTGCTGATGTAACCCGAAGAAAGGAAAAGAGGACTGGTGTGGGAAGAAAGCATGAACCCCAGGAACTGCATCTGCTTTGAGACCGCAGAGAGCTATCAGGCAGCCTAAGCCACGCTGGTGCCATTTCTGTAGAGTTAATTCACAGAGTAAGTGCACAGTGACATTTCCCCAGAATGTATCTTCCCCCTTTGCTATTTCTCCATTCAGGCTCATGCCTGAGTTCCTTCAGAAATCAGAGACGCCCCGGGACTCCAGATGGGCTCCCGGAGAATGATGAGCCTTGCACACATTTAGCACCGCCACCCAAAACATGACTCATCTTCCTCAAATGCGCTGATGTTGTGGTGCCCTCAGTCCCACGCAGCTACACCCAGCGGCCCTAAGCAGTGCCCACGTGCACAGAAAGCAGTTTTTGCTGTCCTACAGCTACAAGCACTGCTCTCAAGTGGAGCCGGATGACATCTAAAGCAGTGTAAGAGGCCAAGGGTGTGCTGAGAGTGCAGGGAACTCACGCCCATTGAGTGCTTTAATCCCAGGAAGGGAGCAGTCAGTCTTAAGTGAAGCTGATTCAGTGAATTGTTCACGCTGACCTTCAGCACTGCTGCATTTCTACCAGGGTAGAAAGGTCACTTCTGCAATTACGAGCAACTCTATCAAAAACATTATTTTAACAGCAGTGCTGAGAACACAGCAGCTCTGTGATTGATAAAACAAGGAAACTCCACCAAGGTGATTTCAAAGGCTTTGGTAAGAGGAAGAAGGTAGGGAGAGCCACTTAGTGAAAAAACAGCAAAACAAAACACGTACTGCACAGTCCACAGGACTTCAGTCTCCATATTTTAGAACACTTCTTTTCAGTGCCGTTAATGTTTCTGAAACAGTCTGCAGCATGCAAGGAAAGATGAAGAGTCCCATAATTAAATTAGGTTAGAACTAAGATCCCCTTAGGCTATTTGTAAAGGAAAAGGTATCACCCAACAATTTTATTACATTGCTTGTTTGCTTGCTTAAGTATTTTGAACACCTGTAGGGAACAGATACATGAACAGTCAAAGGTGGCATTCACCCTGGTAGCGCCAGAACAGTAATGAGCAGGACTTAATCAAGGGCCCAGGGGCCTTTACAGCCACACAGTCAACCTTCCTGTTTACATCCTCCTCTCCATGGTGTATGGGCAGGTTTAGCAGCAGAGCCCAGGAGGGTCTCCTCCCATGGGAGCGAGTGCTGCAGTCTCAATCTCGCATGTCAGAGCACTCGGTGAGAACCAAGATGTTCACGGACTCAGCATCAGAAAACAAATTACAGATATATTTTGATGCTCAGTCTGAATCATTAGGAATATGGCTCCTGTAGTAAGGAGAAACACTCCCATAAGAAAAACCTATTTCCTTCATTAGTTTATATGGTTCATTATCAGCAAGGCAAATCACCATCACCAAGACAGACAGTTGCAGCATTATCAACACACAGAAAAATAATTGGGAGAAAACCTATCCTGCTGTCATGACAAGTATATAGAGCATCACACTATTTTTTGTTGACTTTCCTGCAGAAAAATGAGGAAACTAGTGCATTTAGCTCATCCTGCTTCTCGTGACTAACTTCACCTTCTGAGCTTAAAGCAACCTCTCCTGTCATTTCTTTCTGAAAGACTGCTGTCATACTGCTGCGTCACTGTTCAGCTTAAATGTTTACGCAAGAGACATCTCCACCTGTTTGCTTACAAAGAGAACTCTGCTTAGCCCTACCTTTCTATTTCTATCTTCTTGGCACCAGCAGTTCAAATTTTGAAAGATCTCACCTCAAGCAATTGTTGCCCATTGCCCTTATTACCCATAGCATTTCTCACAATACTCCTTTTTCACAGCACTACCAACTGTAAAGCCCCTGCTTCAAAATACAGGTAAGCATGTCCTCATCACAGCTTTTATCTCCTGCTGTCAATAAACTGTGCAGTAGAACAATAGTGCCTATCTCTGAAGTTATAAAAAAGAATAAAAAGTAATTTCTTCAGCAGTCATCAGTCACCAAGAACAAAAGATGAAGTGCCACATATGCTTTACCTATTGCTCCAAGCTCCCTAGAGCCTGCTGGCCCTTTTGCAGTTGCTCTCCTCTTGGCTGCCTGCTTCTCTCCTGATAAAGCAGCCCCATTTCATCCTTCCAGGTCTGGTCTGCAGAGAGCAAGAGATTCCCAGCTGGGAAGAAACTCGATGCTCCTCACCTTCAAACCCCACAGATGCAAAGCTCAAAAGCAGACCTGTATTGCTGTTTTATATTCCCAGCTTTTCACACTCTAATTGGCTTTTTGTTGCCTCTGTCACCTTTGCACAGCTAGGAAGGAAACAGTACAAAGCTAAGTGGAGAAACAAAATTGCTACAGAAAAAGGCAGGTACTTGTCCGGTTCAGGAGGTACAATGGTGTTAACAGTTCTACAAACCTCGTAATTGAGCCAAATTATGAGGGGAAAAAAAAAGTGCAAATACATCCTCCTCCAGCACACCCAATACCCCTTCACCCTTGTCAGAAACAAAAGGAAAACAAAAGCAGAAAATGCACGGTCTAAAATACTGGATGCCAAGTTAAACAGCTGTGCCTAACCAAAGTCCTTCTGCACGCAGTATCAAGTCTGACTCTCCTATGTGCCTCTTTGCAGGAGACAGTGTTGTGAAATAGATTCAATGACAGCAGCTTTTCTTAAATATCTTTAAAGTGACACACTTAAAATTTTAGCTTTTACCACCAGAAGGTTTACTTCATCGACTGAAGTTAAACACTCATCGCATGCAAGCCTTATTATGTCGCTGGAGGGAATGATCAATGCAACGTCAAATGAAATGCATTTCATCCCATATCCTGGACAAAAATAGATGCTTCATTAACCAAGTCTATATTAAAAAGTGCAAATATTAAAGATTCAAGAGCTTAAGCCTGAAGAGAGCAAACAATTTAACACTGATTTTTGTTTTCTTTTTTTCTTACATAGAAAAATCAGGGAATCTTACAAACTTATCAACAGCTCAGAATTTAGACACTGTGTTTGCTCACTTGATTTGTTTTCAAAGAATTCAGAAAATCTTTACATGGTAGGCTGGAACAGCTTAGAAGTGCTTAGTATGTTTGCGATTTTTATACTCGCACAAGTCTTACTCAATGCCAACATGAAACATTATTTAATCCAGGAACTGAACATGCATATTTGAAACTTCTTCCAAAATTACTCAAGTTTACATTCATACTGCATAATGTTCTGAAGCGCTGCTGGTATTGAAGCGCGGCTTTTCCACTTTCACTATGATTCCATGTGACTAGAAAGTTTTCTTGAACATAGGCAGCAACTCCAATGCAGAAACTTCTGATCTTCATAAAAAAGTAATGACCAAAGGAAAGGACCCTAACATATACCTGGCTTAACCCAGCCAGACCAGTATTTAACTTTTTATGTATTTTACTTAAACAAAACGTAAGCGACTCTAGGGAAAGCAACGTTAATAAATACGATTGTATAAACCTCACAGAGAAAATTCAATTTTACCTTTAATAGTGTCTCTCAAATAGTAAACTTTATTATCAGGCCAATAATTCTTAATCAGATTCTTCTACCAAAATCAGGTGTTTCATTTTCAATTTTTAACCAGTTTGTCCAATTGCTTCTTGGAATATTTCATGCCCCAAATAAGATAAAAAGTACCACTGAAAGGGCAATTCTGATGGAAACTGGACTGATGCCTTCACTCTTCTCTGTCCAGGAAAACTTTCCTTGACCAAGAAAAGCATTCCTCTCTGCTTACTCTGAGATTCTATATCTGAGAAGCAGAGATACTAGTATAAGAGCTGAAAGACCAGAATTTATCCAGAAAGCCATTCTCAAACTTGGGTTAACTTTAATTCCAGATTCACACTGTACTGCTCTGTGATGAGAATGTGGCCTAAATTGTGCCTTGTGATGGCAAGAAAATAATTGTGATAGCAGTTGATCACAGCTTTTTGCTTGTTCTAAAGTTCAGTAATGCTCTACGCTATACTGCCCCACACTATCCTCCTCTGAGCTTACTCCTCATCTTTTCATTTGAAGTTTCCAGAAATGCTTCAGGGAGTTTTCACGCTGCCCTCATCGCAGTATTTGCAGTGTACAAATGCACACAGCTTGGATTTTCCCATAAGTCTACTTTATGTTTAAGACACCATTGTTCTTCACATGCAAACCCATAATTTGCCAGACACTAATTTCTTTCTCAAGCCATAATGCCTTTAGCATATTTAAAGGCAACTCCACAAACTTTATATGTTAGGTTAGCGCATCATTAACTTTTTCAGGGACGCTATTTACATCTCTTTCCGAAGAACACATGGAAGAGCTCTTGCCCATTTGGAAATTGTGCATGGAGCCAAGCTTTCCATACATAATGCAAGCACTCAGATTTCTGGGAGCCATCAATTCTGAACACTCTGTTCAAGACACTACACCCAGGCTTGCCATAAACAATTGCTTGAGTCTCTGCAATGTGGCATAAGAAAGACAATGAAGATGCAAACATAATCTTCTGTACCATCGTAACATTTCATCCGCACCACAGAAATAAATCTGCGTGACTTTGTGCAGCTGAAGTGTCTCAAGAAAAACAGCAGTCCGTGATCCACTCATACAATTTCAGCTTTGCTGTAGAAACAAGAAAAACCCTTGTCTTTGCAGAGTCCATTCTGAACATAAGCAGTGTATCTACAGCTTAGAAGAGAGATACTTGGATTTTACTTAAGATTTTCTCAAAACATAGGAACGCCAGATAGGAAATAAAAGCTGTCTTATACAAGGTAAATGTTTGCAGTCCTGTGAACTGTCATGAAATAACTAAGGGGGAGAAACTTCCTAGAAATGTAACTTTGTTGTTACTGAGTCTTCTCTGACCACCAGTTCAAATACTGTTGAAAAACTGGTATGCTGACTTTGGCGTAACACCACCCAAGAACTTGCCATGAATTCAGGACTTATCCTACGGAAATGCAATGATGTATGGCAGTTACAACATATGTACATTTTGATAATGTCATAAAATACTATTTTATGCATATTTCAGTCAGTTATAGCAGCTATTTAAACATTTCTAATGACTTGTAATGAATATTGTACCTCTAAAGGTGGAAAAAAATGCAAATCAATTGCACCCTTCTCCTCTAAGTGCTACTGCACTTCTAAGGCAGACAAAACTTGCATATGCGGTACTGTATGGATGGGCACAAAGCAAATCTTCTGTGCTCTCTGAGAAGGAAAACATGACCAGTTCTTCAGAAATTCCTCTGCTCCATTACCTGAGATGCCGGACAACTTGGCTGTAAATTTCCAGCGCTTACTCCTCTTCCAATAATATAACAAGATCACAGATTTCCACGTACTCTTAAGGTTACTCAAACTTGAGAAAAACTATGCCAAGCATTAGAAAGTACAATGGCACTACTCAAGCACACATGGAAAGAAAGGCTTTCCAAAGTCAGAAGCATTATTAACAAACCTAACAACAAAACAGATTGCAACTCTGCAGAACATAATACAAACTCTGAGGAACAGATATTTCATAAGGCGAAATGTTCCAGCGTGTTTCTGCTTGCAGAAAACTGCCTGAGTTCAAGCACCAAAATAGCAGCTGCCCTTGATTAACAGCTTGCTTCTGCTCTTCTGGAGACTACAAACATGTCACGTTAGAGGACAGAGTAACAAGATATATTTCTTCAATGCCAAGCCAGACACGGGAGGTTCCACACCATCACCTGGGTTGATACAACTCCAAGTGAAGCTGCGACATTCACTAAGTTGCCGAAATGCTCCAGCTGTAATAGCTTCTTATTGTGTCACAGCACTGCATGACTCTCACAGTTGATTCCTCCGCTCAGAAGTTTGGCTCTAGTTCACGTTTAGCAAAGCAACACCGCAGTCTCTTATCTCACATCCCAGTCGGAATGGATAAATGAACCCTAGGTGGGATGTGCTGTGCTGCAGCCAGAACGAGAACAGTGTTAAGAGGCCAAATGCAGCCCTCAGAAGTGTCAATAGGTGCCATGCTTCCTATCACCTCACAAGCCGGGGATGCTAGGAGCATGAGCTAACCCAAGGTTTGCTATAGGAAGACATGGTACACAACTTTGCTGTCATGACCTGAGCAATGCGTGACAGACACTGTACCTTCAATATCAGTGACACATGCTGCAACTGGGACATATGCAACGAGAATGAAAGGGAAGACGAGACCCACAAATCAAATACAGAGATCTGTGTACTGTTAGCTTCGGGACAACAAAACCAAAATGTGAAGGTACTTAGAGAAGTCTGGCAAAGGTTTTCCAGTGCTTAACCTTTGCTTTCAAAAACAGAATATCCAGACATTGGAAAAGAGTTGAAGGTATAGGTTCTGAATCACTCCCAGCCTCTGCAGACTTGTAAGATACATGAAATAATACACTCCTGTTCCCAAACAAATGTCTTTTAAATGAATAGTATGGAACCATAGCAAAATCTCCACGGGGAGAAATGTTTTAAGTACTCACTGCTATTGCCATATAACTACCCCAGACACTATTCTTGCTGCTCACAGATGAATTCAACTGTTTAGTGACTTTAAATGACTGTTAGAAGCAATCATTTCTGCTGCCTTTATTTTTCAATCTTTATAAACTTTTCTCCCCACGTGCTTCCTCCTCATTTTAGTACAAAATATGCTCCCATGGTGAATATGACTGTGAAGAAAATGACATTGTTTACAACAAGATTGATTCAAATTATATTTATAAATTCTCTTTCTTGAAACATGGTATATAAAATCCCAATTGTTTCAGTAGAATTAAAAGAGAACAGGAAAAACATCCATGAAAAACTAAGCACAGTATGATTAAATCCAATCTGACTTTGTAAGCACATGTTCCACACTGCTGGATGAAACTCCACGTTATTTCCAAATAATCTTTACTGCCATACAAATATGTCCATTGTACGAACTTCTTGGATTGGACATATAAGTAGATAACACAGTCACATTCATTTAATACTGTAACTAAAACCAGGCATATACTCAGTACACAACTTATCCCCAGGTCAAGCATTGTCAAAATGCTTTGATCAGTTTAATGAGAAAATAAGGGAAAGAGTCCTGAGAACTACATCTGAAGGCTCAGAGCACCTTTCCCAAGGCACAGGATGTACCAAACTACTTCTCATTGCATACCGTAATCAAGACACATTTGATCCTGTTACTGACTGATGGGGTATATTACCAGCCTTTCTTAAAGATGCTACAGCATAAAGCAGCACCTAGAATTGCTACAGGATAAATCAATCGTCCTTTTTGCATGGTGCTGTGAAAGAGGGCTACACTGCATCCATTTTCCTAGCAAAATGTCTATGTAGGCATTCATAATATGAAGACTTAACAAACATGGAGCACTGGAAGTCTTTGTTCACAAAACTCCTTTTATATAAAAGTGCAATACAGGGACAAGGTTCTGGTCTTATTTACATGAGCATATCATGAGAGAATGAGGATAAAGTTTAAACATTTTGCTTGTATCTATCCATGCCAAAGTACAGGTATGGTCCCTGCATGGTCTGCTAGACAAGTCGAAGAAAGTGATGGCAGACAAGAACCAGACTGAACATTTCACCAAAGTGGTGATGTGCAGCCAGACCACTTCAGCTACGTTGAATGGCAACTAAAACCCACAGTGGCCTCAAAGAAAGTTTTCCCAAGAAACCTTCACCCATCTTTAATTACACTTTTAAACAAGACTTCAACTTGCTAAATTCATATAGTATCAGAAAATTATTGATGCTTTTAAATTATATGAGCTAAAAGGAACTAAAACATGCTTGGACTAACACATTTTTCCAACACATTTCCACAGTTGTGGTGCTAAATCCACTTCATAACACAATCAGCTGCACAACAGAAGCCAAGCCTTGTGCATCCCAATAAGCAGTACGTGTCATCTGGGGTATGAAACACCCTGAGGGGAAGCTCTGTGGGTAAGAAACAGCAGCCAGTAGATGCCTGAATGAATCCATAGTTGATAAATGGCAGAAATACCCAATTTCCAGAAAGGAAAAAAAAACCACAGCCCCATGTACACATTTACTCAGTCTGGATCTTTTAAAGAAAAGTAAAAAATCCACTCTGAAGAGTATCTGGAAAGCAAAATTCATATAGGTTCTACTGGATTCCAAAACACGAAATAAGAAAAAAATGGACTCAGTAGGAATATTGGCATTAGGGTAGTCACAGTCCCCTCCCTCCTTCCAGATAGCCTCTCCACAGTTCACAGGCAACTTAAGTTTCAGGTTATAACCTTTTCCAAAATGGCACAGCACTTTTCCACCTTGCCTCTTGCTTTACAATCACCAGTTGCTCCTGCGTCAGGTGTCTGGACCAAGGCAGCCCATCTACTCTCCAAACAGTTGTTAAACTGTTAATGAGCTGTGAAGATTGCTGCAGATATTTTGGATCTGCAGAAGGACCATAGGTCCAAAAGCTTATCGTTCACCCAGCCATTATATTATTTTATTTGGTCCTAAAAATAAATTTCCTCTCTTCACAAATCTTGCCTTAGAAACTTGAAGCACGCTGCCCACTGCAAAGTGGGGTGTTGCCAAAGATGCATCAGGAAGACGCAGCTCCGTGCTGCCCTCTGAGTCAGCAGCATCCTTCCCTTTATCTGCAAGCAGTGATTTTCAATTGTTTCCTATTCCCAAGTCAAAGTACTTAAACTTGCCAGGCAAGCCCTCCTCAACTCTCTAAGATTTACTTAAGCAATACTAACGATTCATCCCAAACAAGGTCTTTAAGGAATGTGGGTTATTTTCTGTGCTTGTATATACACTAGAAACTTCTCTATTGTTTGTATTTCCTTTCACAGCCTCTGAACTGCTTCTTAAGGCATCAGATATCAGTGACATCCTCCAGGCTGGTGATGCTGTTGGCCAATCATACTGATAGAACGAGGCCAAAGTGTGACAGAACTGTCAAGGAAGTCTGTGGTAAGAAAGATTTTAACTCCCTAGAAGAGACATAATTTATCCCAAATATGCAATAAATACATATACATATGTATGTACATACACGGTATGATTGCTTGGTTTCCTTTAATTTAATTTTAATGTTAAAAAATAGAAAGAGATGTTCTTCCAATTCCTTCACCCCTGTTCATCTACCTCCTTGCTCTACTGTGCTCCAAGTATCTGTTTCACTTGTTAACAATTAAGCTCCGGATTTCTTAGATGTTAACATTCCTAGCAGTTAAGTCCATGCACTGAAGTAGTATCCAAAGTCTACAAAAGACAGCGGATTGCAGTGTGACAGCAAGACAGTCAGTCCCCACTTCACAAAGCTAATATAATGTAGTCACAGGTGCTGCAGGTCCCAAGCAAGATATTGCCAAGGCGCTGCCACTGATCCAGCTCAGGCACCTCTGCCCTGCTCTGCCAGGTTTGTCTTCATTTTGGAGTCCCTGCATTCAAGTGTGTGCTGAGATACTGTCTATTTCAGTTAATCAAAATCAACATTTCTAAAAGGCATCACAGACATGAAGTGCTGACTGCAGCAGTTCAGATGGGAAATGGAAGCGTCATGGTTACCAACATACTCTCTGACAGGCAAGATGGGATAGAATCGGGTTTAACTCTCTATATCACTCCCAGCTCTGCTGAGAACCTTCACACCTTGTCTTGGAGCTTGTCTCTTCAGCGCAGGAAAAACAGTGATTTCAGTTCTGGAAGTTGCTAGTTCCTGTGATCAGCCAAGCTGGCAGCTGTTACAAGTGATCCTCATCAGAGTTCTAACTACGCTGCCTCTCATATATCCTGTTATTCTTGTGACTCCCATGGAAAACAAGCCAGTAAGGATGCACTACAAATATCACTCTTACATGACACAAACAAGAAAAGCATCTGTTACAGACTGCAGTTTAGGGTTCCTCTGTTCAACAAGAAGGGTATTGCAGAGATATTAGACTTTTATCCCTCAATTCCCTCAAATCAGAAGTACATAACCCAATATTACCTTCTTCCATGAGTCACCACAACGGAACTGTGGTTTGGTACATGGATAAGGAAATGCCAAGGAGAGAGATAATACTGCCCCTATTTGGCAGTAAGACAACTTCTGCTATTGTATCACACTGTTATGCTGTCCATAACACAAATAGTACAGAAGAACTGAAGTGAGATCAGCAAGAGCTAGGAAATTTAAGCAGCTCGAGCTATTTATCATACAGAGAAGGCTCAGGGTAATTATTTCTGAATGCCAGTAGGAAGACAGATTTGATAGAGACCCACTCAGCTTTGGATATAAAACATATAGTTAAATATAGCACTTGGACACAAGGAACAATGGCCTAAAACTTAAACATAGAAGTTCTGTACTAACAAACGGCAAAGACCCACCTGGACCTGTGCAACCTGGTCTAGGGAGCTGCTTTGGCAGGGGTGTTGGACTAGATGATCTCTAAAGGTCCCTTCCAACCCTACAATTCTGTGATTCTGTGAACTTCTTTACAGTAAAGGTGAAGCAGCACTGGAACAGGTTGTCCATAGAGGTTGTAAGAGTCTTCTTCTACAGAGACACTAAAGACCCATCCGGACACCTACTTGTGTGGCCTGTTGAAGGGCACCTGCGTTAGCAGGGAGACTGAACTCAATGATCAATTGATGTCCCTTCCAAGCCCTGCAATTCCATGATTCCATGATTTGGAAATTGCAGAAGCCATTCTTATTAGAAATAAGGTTGTTTGATTTTTTTTTCTTTTTAATACCAAGTCCAAAGAAGCTACAAAACAACTTGTCAAATGTTGAGATGGATTCCCTTCATTATTCTTTTCAGCTGATATATAGAGTTCTAAAAAAAGATCTGCACACATATACAGAATAAAAGTTCTGTGGCTCCTGACTGTGCAGGAGAGAAAATGCACTCATGACAGTCTTTTCTGCTGCAAGAAATGCCTAACTTCACAGAAACTCAAAAGATATTTTGCAACATTTTTAAAGAGATTATTATTCTTTTCAATTCTTCACCAGTTAGATCTGGAAATAATTACTGTTATGCATAAATTCGGTTTCAGGTTTTCAAGAAAAATTATTCTGCCACCATCTTTGCAACCATTTAAGCAATATCCCTGGATAACTACAAAGAATAAAAGAGGAATGCTGGCAAGAAAGAAGACAACAACCTAACAGACAATAAATTATCATCCATCTGCCTAATGCAGGACCTAGCACACAAGGAGAGCATCTTTCATAGAATTTAATTACTTAATTTGCTAAATGTTCCCCCAAAAATGAAAGAGAGCCATTTAATTCTCATAAGGAATACAGGCATACTAAGGAAACAGAACCTTTGCTTCCAGAAAACCAAACCTCATGAGGTGCCAGTGTGCATCTTCTCATCTGCTCTTGCCAGCTCTGTCTTCCCTGCTGTGGTCACCAAGCTGCTGCACTGGAACATCTGAAGAGCTTTGCCTGCTTTTGTACTGCGCGCTGACTCGATGCCATCCAAAATCACCATCTGGAGAATAACGTGCAGAAAAGGGATCTGCTCTTCTGCTTTCATCTCTTCCCTCAACCAAGCCGCAGGCCAGCAGCAGACCTAGCACAATCTGCCAGCCCTCCTCCTCCATGGCTTGACACGTGTGCAGCACATGAGCTGCCTCGCTGCTCCTTGGGCAGAGAAGGTCGTGCTGTGGTTGAACGGCGTGCTGAGGGGACAGAGCTCCTGAGAGACCGCCTGCCCCAGGCCCTCGGTTCCTGTGTAGCAAGCATCAAAAGTGTTCCCTGATCCAAATACAAATTTACTCGTTTGAAATCTGTATTTAGCAAACAGGAGCCTGGGGAAGAAGAGAGCAGACAGTAACACGCAGCAGTGCTCCGATGGGCCTCAAACTCCACTGCCTTTCCCTGGGCCTCAGCTACTGCCTGGGGCAAGGACCATGCAGATGAAGCAGTCCTGATGTAGCTGCTACCTACATCTGCCCTGACACCTGAGGAAAGCACACACCTTCACAGCCCCTGCCAATGTGGACAGGCCTATCTGTCTGTACTGGAGGTGGGAGAAGCTTGGAATAGAGCTGGGAGGCTGCAAGCTGCTGGCTAGTCACTGGCTGATGGCTTTGTATGTTAATTGGCTTTAGGAATCCAGAAGGGAAAAGCAAGCCCGTTTATGAAGGCATGAACCATCTGCATGTGGAAATTGCTTCACCGATTCAGAATCCGATGGACAGTTTGAAGAATACAAACTAAAAAACAAACAAACAAACAAAAAAACAAACAAACAAACAAACAAAAAACAAACAAACAAACAAACAAAAAATACCAGGCTATTAAATAATCTGGCAACTTTCTGTTCAGGAAAGAGCTGGAGGAAATGTATCCCTGCTGATTATATGTGTAATAGCTCCAAAAGCTATTCTGTATCAAACAAAGCTGTACAGCACAACCCTGACTGCAGATGGGAGAGCAAGTCTCTAACTGACCACTTTCAAAATGATGTAAGACTTTTACAAATGAGTGAGGAAAAAAAAAAAAAAAACAAACCAAAAAAACAACAGTCTGATTTGTGAGATTAAGACATACACATTGCAGCCCATAATGTAGAAAAAATACACGCTGTTAAAACCTAGACTGCTCCTTTACCACAGCATCTGTACATACAAGTGTGAGACATTATCTGACACTGTTGAGCCATGTAAGAAAAGAACACTGTGCCTTGAAAACCAAAATTAGGAAAAATACAATAGATGTTTCCCTACTGTTGCCTTACAGATTGCTACATCAAGCACTTATTGTCATATGAAAATTACTAACCAAGGTCAGAGGCTTCAGGATTTACTTTGATGGTATTAATCACTGTGAGCAAAAACCAGAAACCTTCATCTTAATCCCAGCTCTGACAACGCCCCCTTTGTAATGCTAGAGAAGCCATTTAACGGCCTAGCCAAGTTACACTACCAAAAGCATGAGTGATGAGTCAGAAGTTAATTGACATATATGTGTATTTAGATTTTCCTTATAGTCCAAGCATAAGCACCTATCCTTTGAAGATACAATGCTGTTAATTATTTAATTCCAGTGACTTTTAAAAAACTGTGAAATGCAGAAACTCCATGTCCCTGAAATATTTGTGGTAAAACAAAGATGAGTTTTTAAGAATTCAAACTTCACATCTGTTCCATATTTGGACAAAATGTAAAGATATCTCTAAAGAAAGGTGCCTGAAGAAGTTTTTTATACACTTAATTCTGATATTGATGATGTACTAGAGCTCAGATCAACAAATCCCAAGAAGACTTTTCCAAATTCTTCTGTGGGTGGTAAATACATCTCAGAGCACATTTTTGGTGTTGTGGGAAGCATATTTTCATTTGTTTTCCAAACTGAACTGAGAGGTAGGAGAACACCAGCATCTCCCATTGCATCCTGATTTCCAATGGAGCACCACCCTTTGGCAGAGAATGGGTTGGTCAGTACAACCAGTGCTAGAGAGGAATGTGGTTTGCTTCTTGGCAGCAGTGAGTGCTACCACTCATCTCAGTGAGTCTAGTCACACTTCCACGGCACGCCTGAATGTGCTAGTTCTTAAGGTTAAACAACTAGTTCTCTTGCAAACAAATGCACATAAAAATCCTTTTAAATCATTAAGCAGTGGTCTCTTAATGTCCTTAGAGAATCAGTAGTTTCTGAAATCATTCAACTGACGGACCTGCGGTTCTGCTCCAAGCAGAGACTGGCCAGCTGGAATGAGATGGAAGATTTTCAGCTGGTTCTTTAAGTCAGCTGACAAGGAGGCAAAACCCAAAATATTAAAGAAAGCCAGGTGATTTTCTTTCTTTCCTTGGACCTACTACTAAGTTGAGGAAAAAAAATATCACATTAAAAGTTGATTAAAAGCTTCTACTGCATTTGGGCACCCCACTGTCTAAGCCACACAGCTTTTGATGATGGTACCTACAGACACATCCTGAGGACTGTCCAAGCCCTCCAGTGATAGGGTTCATTTGAAGCAGACCAGAAATAAACCTGAATGTGTCAGAGGAGCAAATGCCTGCCCCAAGACTTCCTCTCCCCTGTAGCTCCCTCCAGCTCTGGAGCAGCTTTAGGACAGAAGGCATTTCAAACAAGTTTCAGAACTGGGCAGGTGAGTAGCAGTCACGGGTCTTAACATATCTTAACAGCAGCCCACACGGAGCTCTTCAGTGAGAATGGACAGTGACATAAATAACACAGGGACAGACTTCTTTTAATTCTTATCAACTATATCTTAATTGGCATACAGAAAAAATGTTAAAAGCCCCCTAGCAACTAATATAACTTTTAATTGAACTCTCTTTAAGCATGTAAGTTTTTCAGTCATGGGGACAAATGTTTCTAAAACCAGATGAACGAAGAGGCTTTAGTCCCTCATTTTAAGAACAAAGACAGTGTAATCCACTCATTAAATATCTGATGATCTAGTTTAGTCACATGTGAAAAAGTGCTTTGGAGCAGCCTGGGGAACATGTGCTGGCAAGAGCAAAGATTCCCATCCTACTGTAACAGCAGCAAACCCATGCCAGGCCATTAAGAGGCAGTTGCAGAAATCAGGTCTTTAACAATGGAAATCAGATGGCAGAATATCCCAGATCGCTGAATCTACATTAGCAATAAAAATCTTTGTGAAAACTTGCTAGAGAGAAATAAAAATCCAGCAAAGCAAAGAGAGATTATAAGCGCACAGAAATCTCAGCGACCTTGCCTTGTGATTTAACATTATCTGAAGTGAATAAGAATGCGGGGAGATAAGGAAGGCTTTTAGCATACAGGGTGAAAGTACCTAGAGGCTCTATTCTGTAACAGACACATGCGGAAAATGTGAAAAGTGCAAAATGCAGGAACACCCTGATGATGGAGCAGGGGAAAGGACTGCCTGCTTGCAGAGAACCGCCAACCAAGGGCCGCTGCTGCTTTCCTTATTTCTCAGGCAGCCACTAGAGGGAGCCAACGGAACCTGATTGGCAACAACCTCCCCCGCCCCAACAACGCAAGGCCGGCAGCGAGCTGCAGAGTTTGAACAAAACAAACGAGCAACCTGGAAGCTGATCGCAAGCTACCAGTCCGGCCTCCCCCTCTACAAAGCAGCAAGCCCTTAGCAGCAATCCAAATAAATGAATTAAAGGGTCTGAATGAAAATCTGTTCTTTTTCTGAAAGTATTATCAGGACAGGAGTACTTGGCTATTTAGCCTCTTTACCATCTCTTTTTTCCTCACATTTTTGCCTTACACCTCAATCCCACTTAGATATAAGTGGCCTTATAAAATCATTTAAATCCTCACAAAGCAGAACTGAATTCTGCAGGTAGATGCTTTAATTAATATTCAAGCAAAGCCCATGTAGCATATTCTTCCCTTTGTAACTTGCTAACAGAGATGGATTTTTTGTTCCTTCTGCTCCTGCAACTACACAATCTCCCAAAACACTGAAATATCAATCCCTGTTTCAATTACTTTTCTTTCTTGCACTTTGCCTTTCTAATACTATTGTCTCTCCCATATTTATGAGAAGGGTAAAAATGCCATTCTCATTATGAAGAATATTTATACTCATGTGATAAGATAAACTGCCTTCCCAGGATGTCTTGCAATCACACTTCATTTTTACTTTCTACAGTTCTATCCAGATGTTTATTTTGTCCTCTGAGTCTCTGCAAACCACTCCTACTGGCAGAAGCACTGAAGATGAGTTTGCTTCAAATTTACAAATAAATAAATAAATAAATAAAAAGAATCAATCAAACAGAAAGCCAAATACCTTCCTCATACACACAAAACCAACTAACCAAAAAAAAACCTGCTAAGAGTTTCTGCTGCTTGAGGCTATAGAGTAATTTTAGCACTAATATCACATCATCCAAAGTGATTTTGTACACAACTGCTACTTTTAATTGTCTACCAGTCTGTTTTATGATACAAAATGATGGTTTTAAGTCCATATCCCAGTGTAAGACTGCTTTCATAATCATGATTTTTGGTGTTGTGAAACTTCCTGAGCTCTCCTAGATACTCAGTACAGCTACAATAGATAGTATTAAAAAGTAAAGATTTATCAGTTGTTACTAAGCAGTAGCCACAAAAGATTTTCTCTGTGTGCAGTCCACCACGACATAGCCCATTGTGTCAGTGAAGGGTTGGTACCCATGTAGGTGCCTCCACTGCACTTAGAAGTCCTATGACACCATAGTTAAGCAGGGTAAGACCAAAGAAGTATGAGGCAAGATGTAGGCAGCAGCTTTTCACCTGCATTTTCCAACCAGGATAGTTTTACCTTTGAATAAGCTTCAAACTGAGAACAGGCTGCCAGAAATAAAGCGGCCCTCTATTGCCAGAATATAAACTTTCTAAGAATTATTTACTTACTCATTAATGCATTCTTAATACAGATGAATACTACAAGAAATTCTACCAAATCTCATGTTTAATTGCATCATATGTTCCACTAGCTCAGCTAGGAACAGGTTTCTTCCCTAGATCACAGCTCAGTGAGCATAGCAGGCACGCTCTTCCCCTCTTGGTAAGAGCCACCAGAAACATGCCAAGGCTGGGGATAAACAAGAACACTGTGCCAGAGACAGAAAATCCTTGTCTCTGTGTGCCTAGTTTGTACATTTTGCTTACAGTCAGAGTTATAGCTCCTATAAGTACTCCCCTCCCAGGCCCCATGACACATAGTGCAACGGATTGCACTATTAATGAGGAAGTCAACTCATCCTCCTCTCCTAGAAAACCTGCCCTAAGTTCTCCTCCCTCTTCACCATGTGCTCTGAAATAACATCCCAAGAGGCCAAATAAAGACCATAATTGCAGACTTATTTTGTGCCACGTCCTCGCATAGTGATGAGTGTTGTTCTTGCCTTTGTGGATCCAATGATTCCATGATCCATGATACCAGAACCTAAGTCAACTCAGACAAGGGGCTGGACCACGCAAGACAAATGTAGGGAACAGGCCACTCATTTTAGGTATATTGCTCACTTGAAGTTAATTCAACTTTGAATTTTTGCCTGGCTAAAAAGCTGAAACCATGTAAAACTGTCAAGTTTTACATGTTTCCATCCACAAAGAATAAAATGACCTAGATTCTCTCATTCTTAGATTCCCTCACAGTTCTGGCCAGATTTTCAGAGGCTTGCTAACCTTGGCTGAGTTAAGGGTTTATAATGAAACACTAAAAACCAAGTATGTTTGAGCTGGTTTGGATTTTATTATGAATGTTTTGGATGGCTGTAATGTTAAGAGTCAATTCAGTCATTCTGGGTACTTTTCATCCAAAAAAACTGCTGCTTCGAAAAAAATCCCATGTTTACAATAAATTAAAATCAATCATTACTTTGGGCATGATTCTCCACTGTTCTATTCCAGCACAGCATCTGGTTTCAGATTAGGCTCCTGTAGTTGCAGTGAATGTACCTTGTTTTTATATCCTCTTACTCACTACAATAATGAAAGTAATTATTGGAAAAAGTTACTTATAACTTGTAAAGTATAAGGTGGCAGACATAACAGTGATGAATAGAAAATAAAATGCTTTGCGAAAATAGGGGCAGACAAAAATAATGCAGGAAATCCAAAAGATGAAACTAATAGTGAAAAGAAGTGTAATTAAAAAGATTGTGTCTTCAAGCTCATTAGAATACTCACCACCCTTAGACACATATGAAGATAGTCCATCATGGTAAGGTTTGAGAAATGGATTCTGATTTAACGGAGAGCTTCATTTTCATAAGGCTTAACCAAAGACGTACCTTGACTGCCAATCTACAGCTATGAAAGAAGTTGAAAGAAAGTCATCTGAGATACTGGGGTAGTGCAGATTTGTAATATGCTTTCTGCTTTAAGGCAGAAAAGGCCCAGCTCAGAGGGTTCGCACCTAGATGTGATGTATTAAGGCATATAAAAGTAATCATGAATACAGCTAAACAATGAAGCACATGATTTTCAACCCCTGAAGATTTCTCACTCTTTGATTAATAGGCTCTAAGGTTCTGTCAGTGTGTACTGCAGTCCACTTTTTCCCCTTCAGTCAGAATGGTGATTTCAAGCAAGGCCATGGTATGAGATAGAGGGGGAAAAAAAGATTAATTATGCTGATAACATACCCAAAGTTTGAAGAAATCAGATGTGCACCTGCTACCTTCATAGACTTTTAGCACTTACTTCAGTTGTTCTTCCTGAAGCAAACTTTCTTCTAAAAGAAACCAAACTATATGAAAAATTTTCTTACATGCTCAACTTCTCAGTAATAACGTTGAAAAAAATAGTTCTGTATCAGGAAAAAAGTATTCTGTAGTACACTAATGCTGTGCTTACCTTAACAACAGACAGTAGAGACGCCTGTTTTCAGTTACAAATGAGGAAAGAGTAATTCTCAGTTAACTTTGTCTGCACTTTATTGAAATAGTTATGAAAGGAGGAAAAAAAAAGCATGCTTCAAACTTTGCCAATATCTGAACAAAACAAACAGCAGCAGGGTTTTGTTTTCATTTAAGTTTCATTATACTTCATATACAGAGAATTAGTACAACTTAAAACTGCTGTGTATTTAAACCCGTGTGTATGATGAGAGTCACCAATATGTTCATTTGCGAGTGGAAAAGTCTAACTCTTGCCATTATTTCCTAACATAACATGTTTTCGTATGTTCTGGGAATCTCCTTCCTAAACCGAAAATAGACCTTAACAAGTTAGCAGACCTGTACCAAAAGCCTGGTCAAGAAATGTGAACTTTGTGGAGTCTGCAATTGGCTTTACAATTTAATGGCTAATTTTCTTCTATCATAACTGAACTTGGATAACAGTGGCAAGAGAACACCAGTCACAGAACATTGGTCTGGAACAGAACAAGCAAAGCAACACTGTTAGGGCTTTTGCAACACTCTGAAAACCAGAGAGAGAGCCAGGAGCAAGCTACATTGACCCTAAGTCAGCAGGGGTTAGTCAGAAGAAAGCACTGATCTCTCTGATGAAAACAACCCTCAGCCAAAATGCAACTAGTGAGTTGCATAACTCCAGAAGTTATCTGGAATGCATTACACTCTAGGAGAGGGATTAACCTTGCAAATGTTAGTCCCTAGAGGGAGTTCAAGATGTTCAGTCATTTGTGGGCGCTGTTCTGCAATTTAAATAAGCATCCGTGGTGAGCATTAACTTTATGCAAAGCAGCCAATTAACACACAATGAATTTCAGATAATTCATTAGACAAAGTACATGTTAAAACACTGCATTTTGCTGCTTTGTCACCTGCTGGAGTTGCAT
The DNA here is from genome assembly GCA_013399175.1 of Odontophorus gujanensis. Taxonomy (NCBI): domain Eukaryota; kingdom Metazoa; phylum Chordata; class Aves; order Galliformes; family Odontophoridae; genus Odontophorus; species Odontophorus gujanensis. The sequence continues at coordinate 73,346 of VXAB01013296.1, forward strand.
ACTCATTTGTCTTACATCATCCAGAAGAAGCAGTTATGGAATAAGGTAAATGTCAGGGCAATTAGGTTTCCAGATAACAGATGGAGCAAGAAGATTTTCAGTCTTACTGAAGTGGAAATACAGGAGAGCTCTCCTGAGCCAGCTTCTGTGCTGTGTATGTTAGCACTTATTCAAGAGCTTTGAAGAAGAAATCCATCAAGAAGCCCCTATAAAACAACCATGACCTCATGTAATCTGACTTAGCAAGGAATCAGAGGACACCTTATGGCAGTTTTTAACTGGAAATTGTTCAGTGGTGTTTCTGACACCAGTTCACTGATGAATCATCTGACAAATATTAGGTCTCAATTCCCACATTTTTCATGCTAGTTTACCAAGCAAGCAAAATATTTGTCACTCTTCCTCCATATTCTGGCCATATTTCTACCAGTGGTCAGCCAGTATAGTTATGATACAAACACATGACACAGTTAATCTCAACTTTTGTTATAATTGTAGAGTGAACATGAATCTATAGCTTAAAGACAGAATGCTCTATGTTTCATCAACACTCTTACAGAAACTACTTGCCATCTGACTGAATAACGCTACCGATAATGACAACCTCAGAAATACCTTACAGAGGCAGAATGGCCATGAACTTTCCACCACACACATGCTTCAGAATGATGCTTCCCTCCTTCAGCTGTAAGCTAGAAGAAAAACCTCAGAAGCTTAAGTTAAAAAAGAAAATAACCTTTTTTTCTTCTCCTCACAATTTGCATGTTGAGAACTCCAAAGAGATCGAGAGGAGCAGTAACAAAAGAGGTCTTCCAGTTGTGAAGCAACAGTAAGTTGCAAGGTAAATGGTCATCAGGCATGAAAGGTGCAGAGTGTTAAGACAAAAAATCAAGCAAATAAATTAGTTCAAAATTGTTGGAACTTTCACATGGCTTTTCAGGGATGGGAATAAACTTGTAAATAAAAAAAGATTAAAATGAGAAAGTATCTTATTAGGACTCTGAGAAGTAGAGTGCAAGTGAAAAATATTGCTTAGATCCCTGACTCTTAACATAAAAGATCCAAAACAAGAACAAAAACATCACTCTCAAGATAGTAATAAACTCTTAAGAGAAAGGAAAGTCTAAGAAAAAGTGCAGGTGACACTCTGAAATGACACCCTGGACTATTACAATCCATGAACACTTGGGTCTCATTTGTCCCAGTTTATTCAATCTCTAATCAGAGAAACTCATCTTCTTAAGACTAATGAAGAAATAATTTCTTCAACCTAGTAGTTCAAATGTAAACAAGTTTAATTTAAATGATTTCCAATACATTAAAAATAACTGCTCTCACGCAGATATTCACACTCATCTTCCTGATCTGAAAGAAGTAATCCAGACCTGACTCCAAGTTTCTTGCTTTGAATGTTGTTCCAAAGCAGTTACTGTTTTAAGTATATGTAATCAATTTACTTGGCAGGTTTAATAACACTGAGCAGTGTTGATGTGACTGAAAAATAAGTTATAGTTACATGTTAATTCAGAGAGCATTAGACAGCAAGATTCTCCTTCTTGAGAACTGTAAAATGAGTCTGCTATTAATAGTAATTCCAACCATACTCCTGCTGCCCCTTTACCATTAGATTCTTCTTGATAATTTTTCATTTTTATCAAGGGTTGAGCAAAAGTTGTCTCATTTGAAGGTCGTTCCCGTATTTCTACTTAGATACTGTTTCTTCCTCTAGATACCCTTCATTCTCCTTTTTCCTTGCATGACTACACAGCATTGTTAGAAGCAGCATGCAAGTTCTGGAATAAGACCTTCACAAAAAATCCAAATCCCAAACCAACAAACCAACCCTCTCCTCCTTCCCCCCTCCAAAAAAGAAAGAAAGGACAAAAGAAAATAACACAAAAAAGAAAATAACACAAAAAAAATCCAAGCTCCTCAAACAAGCAATGACCAAAAAAAAACCAAAAAACAAAACAACAACAACAAAAAACAGAACAATCTCATTTTTACAGCAATTTTGAAGAATCCCAGGTGACTGTAATGAATCAGAATTAAAAGGTGACAGTAATAGGAACAATTTTTCAAAACTACAGAACAAAGCAAAACTAGTGGATGACAGTCAATAGCTATGAAATCACAAGAAATATAAGAACCTAAACTGTAGAAATTATGAGCTAGTTTTTGGATTTAATGTTACCCAGAACTCTTTTCTCTCCTCAGAAAGGTGGACCATGGGGTGTAACTGTTGCTGCTGAGGAAATACAGCAGAGCCAAGCATGCTTGCCTGACTGGCAGTGCGACAGCATAAACTAAGGCTAATCCACCTTAATCATAAAGCATAGTCAGAAGTATCAGCCTACATCTCATCTATGTTCTTCCGCTAAGCAGTCAAAGGCAGCAGCAAGAACTCCCCAAGACCATCTCTTCTTCAAGTTATGCAAGCCATGTCCTGTCAAGCCTTTGCTGACAGAGGGGTACTCCAGCCCCTGGACAACCGTGACGACCCTTCACTAGACTGCCTCCATCACATCACCGTCTTTCCTGAACGAAGGAGCTCAAGGCAAACACAGTATAGCAAGTGTGGCTTCACGAGTGCCAAGTGAGAAGGAACAACTTTGCTGAATTTGCTGGCCATGTTTTTGCTAATGCAGCCCAGGATACTGTTGGGATTCCTCAGCACAAGGGTACGCTGCTGCCTCACGTTCCCCAAGATGGTCTGCAAAGATGCTTTCTAGTCAGCTGGCCACTAGCGTTTTTGCCTGGAGCTGTTCCACCTCAGGTGTAGGAATCAGCATTTGTCTTTGGTGACCTTCCTGAAGATCTGGTCAGGCCATTTTTCCAGGCTGCGGACATTCACATGCCCTCAAGTATATCACTCACTTCCCGAGGTTTGGTATTGTACAGACTAGCTGAAAACGCTCACTATACCATGATTTAGGTTGTTAACATGAATATTAAAATGTTTTGGCCCCACAGGAGCCACCACTGGTAACTGGCTGCCAACTGAACTTTGTGTTACTGATCACCAGCTGATTCACGCTGTAACAAATAACTTCCTTCATACTACAGAATGCATTTCAGAAGCAATTAAATAAAGAAAAAAATAGAAAGAAAAAAGAGAAAAAAGATTGAGTTCATTAAGAGCCTTCTTTCTGAAAACATCTCCCAGCGTCTATCCAAACAGAAGCTTGTTCCCTGGAATAAGTCAGTGTGGCACAAGTTCAGGACTGTATTGCTATAATGTAAGCATGAACGCTGGGATTACTCATCTCCAGGAATGATTTACACCAAGAGCAGCTTTGAGTTGCTGCATCGAAGTGCAAGCTCTAAGAGAGTCTGTCAGGACTGTCACAAAGATGGCCGGCCTCACAGGGAGACTGCAGTATCTTATGATGTGTCTGGGTTAGATCACTGACTCTGAAACATCCCAAGAAGATGGAGATTATAAAAGTGTCAGTTAAAAGTAAAAGACCTAATCAAGTCTGTGTGAAACAATAAGGCAGATTTGTCCCCAGAAACTGTGCATTAAAAGTGTAACTGATTTCAAATAACAGTGTTACTGCTTCTGAATCCTTTTGTGGCGCGTGTGTTTTGGCGGAGGAGCTGAGTAATTTGCATCATTCTCTATTTTCACATAAAAGCCAAAAATTTATACTTGCTGAGCAATGAATCTCAGTAGCAACTTTTCTTGAAAGAAATCCTCATTGACTATTGGCAAAACCACCAGTGGGCATCAGAACACAACCACTCGCAGTTTAAGGACAGCAGAAAACATACCTGACCTTCAACTTTACTCAAAACAGGAATCAACATGTTGCAAAAGCAGGGGTTAAAAACACAGCTGGAATGCTGCATCCCAAGGCCTAAATCAGTGCTATTTTTAACTGCTACTTCATAACACAAAGCCAGGACTACACTGACCCATAGTGTCTGGAGAAATACAATGCCTTTGATTTTCCATTTTACAACAAAACTCATTAGATGAGTGTGGCTCCTCATGGACCACAGTTCAGCTTCAGAATAGAACTGAAAATGGATCACGGAGCCCTGCTCCCCACACCACAAGCCACCACACAGAAGACACTCTCTCCTGGAAGGAAACCAAAATGTCTGCATTGGTCCCAGCATCAGCCACATGGCATTTCCCCCAGCAATACGAGAGAAGCCCAGCTACCGCGTATCACAGCACAGCAGCAGAAAGGCCACTGACCACTCTTAAAGCCTTGGAACTCACCATGGGTTCAAATATACCTGGGAAGACGATGCTTGAAAGCTGGAGTAGTGGTGGTACTGCAGTTTTACACAACTCAAATGTCTTTAATTATTATTATTTATTCTGATTAGTAACAAGATAGACACTCATACTGCTATTAGTTTCTGCAAATGCACTAACAATATCAGCCATACATAATGAAACCTGTTCGTACAAAGACAGGCTGAGAGAGCTGGGGCTGTTGGGTCACCTCACAGAGAAGGCTGTGAGGTGACCCGGGAGTAGCCTTTCTGTATATAAAGGGGAGCCACAGTAAAGAAGGGGACAGATACTTTAGCAGGGCCTGTTGTGGTGGAACAAGGAGAAATGGTTTCAAACTAAAAGAGGGGAGATTTACATTGGATATAAGAAAAGAGTTTTTATAATGCACTTAGCATAACATGTTGCTGGACAAGGCTCTGAGCACCGTAATCTAGCTGTAGGTGTCTCTGTTCATTGCAGGGGAGTTGGACCAAATGACCTTTAAAGGTTCCTTCCAACTTCCAAAACCTCCAAGGATGGAGATTTTCACATCTTGAGTAATTCACTGCAGAGCTGCACAGCCTCCTAGCAGAGAAGACAGTCGTAATGACTCATTCTGCAATGTGCATGTTGCTCCACTTGTGCAAATTAAGAAATGAAACCGTGGTTTTCAAATTTCTGAGTGTAACTTCTGGGACAATAATACCCATTAGCATGGCAAGTGACATTAAACCCAGGTCGTTTCTTTTTGTGTACTGGATGTTCATATTCTCTTAAACAAAAGGAAATTCTGAAGGAATCAGAACTACATCTGAAATATAGTTAAGAAATACCGCACCATGTGATAAATTTAGACTCCTTTATGTGGAAGCAGTTCAATGGGTACAAGGGGGAATGGATTTAGCTCAAGGAGGGAAGGTTTAGATTGGATGTCAGAGAGAAGTTCTTAATGGAGATAGTGGTGAGGTGCTGGAACAGGTTGCCCAGAGAGGCTGAGGATGCTCACTCCCTGGAAGTGTTCACGACCAGGTTGGATGGGGTCCTGAGCAACCTGGTCTAGTACCAGATCTGGAGGTTGGTGGCCTTGCCATAGCAGGGGGGATTGGAACTTGATGATCCTTGAGGTCCCTTCAACTCGAGACATTCTGTGATTTACCAACCTCACAGTGCAGTACATATGACAGCCTATTGAAATCCACAGCTGAAGTTTGTTTCATCTCCACAGACAAGATACTGCACACACAGAACTTCTGCCCTCAATTCCAAAAATCCTACTCCCACTTACAGCCATTTGCCATTGAACACCACTTGGAAGACTCATATTTGATTGTAAGTATGAAAAGCTCTTACTTGAAAGAAAAACATTTAACATGCTTACATTTTTAATCTCCATAAAAACTGTCAGATCATGCTTGCAGGGGGTGGGGGGAGCTTATGAGCTACCAGATAAGAACATAAAGCCCTTCCACTTAAGCATTAATTTTTCTAATCCAGTCCTTCATATACTTATCCTGCTTGAAAGCCTCCTGATGGGATGAAAAGTTATTCATGGTGATTATTACCCATGGTGGATGTTTCTATAGAAATAGACTTGCATGCCATACAAACATCTTGCCTTCAAGAAGCTGTCTAATAGCCAACACTGCTTCCAGATGCAAAGAAATACTTCAGTGGACCATGTCCCCATAGCGGGAGCAAACAAAAGGTGCTTGTCCTTGTAGTACTGTGGGCCATGAAGCAGTAGAAGGAAGCTGTAAGGAAGACATTCCCTGAGAAACTCCAGACACCTCTGAAAAGTTAATGACCAATGGAATGGGTATAGGTATCTCTACAGTGTATCCAGGAGGCCCGCAGAAGCCTTACACCGCTTCTTGACAAGATCTTGCTTCTTGCTGTGCCCTTCTCTGAGATCATCATGCACAAGGAAGGAGGGATGGGGAAAAGGCAGTGATTTTCTCTTAGAAACTACACTTCCTATATCGGTACAAAAGGCCAAGAGTGAATTCCAAGCAGGAGTGGAAGAGAGAAGCTCCTGAACAGAGTTAAGGTGTAAACACTGACTTGAATCTCCAATAGCACATTTCAATGGAGAAAAAAACAAACAACAATCACCACTCAATTATTCTTCTTTCCCCATGACATGCAGTCAACACTTCATGCAGACAAATCCTGTTTTTCAACACAGCACCCTGCTACTATAGATGGAGTCGCTGCAAACAACACTGTACATTCAAAATGTGCTCTACACTGTTACAGCTGTTACTCCAGTTATGAGCAGTAGGCAACTGCATGACAAATAGCATGGGAATAGATCAGGTAGCTTTGGCAGAAGTGAAGTCATTTATGTAAACCTATGCCACAAGTATCAGGCAGGTCCAAGATCAAGTTTGTACGTAGCCTTCACCAAAGCTGTTTTTTTCTTCTTGCCGTTGTTAGCTTTGACTAGCACTTAATCAAGTGCACTTAAAGTTCATCTACAGTGAGACTGTTCAGCGATATGGAAAAGACTTGCAGTATCATAAGCAAATGCATTTCCTCTTCCAAGTCATTTTACTGCTGTTGGAAAAAGGCATGTAAGCTCCAAGTAGGTAGACCTCCTCTTTTCAGCATGCCTTAGTTTTTACATCCACTACAGAAAATTAAGAACAAAAGACATATTTAATACAGCGATCAGCAAAATATCACTGCTTTCAAATTAAGCAACAGAGTACAGCCTCAAGAAAGACAGCTGAGATGACAGCACATCCCCAAATGAGGCACAACTGCTAAATCGAAAAGGTACAATTACAGTTCTTTACAGTGTCTTAAACTACAAGATAAATTTTATCTAAGTGAAAATCACTCGCATAAAACATTTTTTTCATTTTTTTCTTTAGATGACAGAAGCGGGTGTATAACCTTTTCCACTCAGCAAGCTATCTAAGCAACTGAATATCGATCTACTTCATGCTAGGGTGAAAACACGTCCCTCCAAAGATGTTTGCCTGAAGACTGGGATTTGGCTTACTCGGAGAGAGGTCAGATTTGGATGCATGTCTCCCACGTCTCAGGTAAATATCCTTAGTAACTTCTGGCTGTTTCAAAACCAGATGGTACCTCTGCTTCTGCAGATACATGCATTCCTGTTATTTGGATTCCAACAAGTCAGCATTTTCCAAAGAAAAAAAATCTTTCCTCATAAACGTTCTCTGTGTCTATAGACACACAGTGCCTTTGACATTCATCTCTGCACATATTAGGCAACTGAAGTGCCTTATATTCCCTTATTAAATTTCAAGTGATTAAAGGGAACAAAAAAATCCAGTTCAGCAGCATAGGCACTCTCCTGCTGAATAGAGATGCTTGGATTTACCTATGGTCATGCTTTTCAGCTAAGCTCTAGGATCAAGCACTGTAACTTGCACCTAAATCTTGCATTGTTAAGCCCATCCAGAAGGGAAGAGGCATTTCGGTGTAAGCAATTTGCTCCCTCCCCTCTTCAGTTCCACAGTATATTACTGACAAGTCCTATTGAATTTTGAAAGTATGGGCAATTAAACATACACAATGTGTCTGCGAGTAATGTTTATTTTAACTATACGTACATGTATGCACAATGTAAAAAAATCCCTTGAAAAATAAAATAAAAACAGGAAGAGGGGAAATTAAAATCTGCAATGTATTTAAAGGTCACGGATTCAAGCAGACATTTTATAGCTCCATTCACTTCCATTCTACCTGCTAGCAGCTGCCACTTCAGATATAATATGTTGATAAACTCATTTTACTGTACACTGAGCTAACACAATTTAGTAAACTCTTCAGGGAAGAGATACGACCATATTTCTGCTCTCACAGAAAAATACCCTATCTGTAATAAGTCTCTCAGTTGCTGCCATGGCCTTAACCACTACATCTGCAAGAGTTAACCACTGGGTTTTATAATTAGTTATGCTAATAGCATATCTTGGTGTTATTCAATCAACAGAACAGCCCTTTTCCTTCCTCCTTCACAACACAGATTTCTAATTAGAGAGATTAGTTAATCTCCCGCTTTGCTTAAACTTGCATTTAACATACAGTGGTTACAAGAACACTGTTAACTAACAATAAATACACCAGCACCTCCTTCTCCTTCCCTCACCTACTGGGATCCTTAATGCCTCTTGCAATTAAGCAGCACCTGCTGAAACTCCTTGTGATTCCAACAGCAGTTCACAGCATCCAGCATCTCACACACTTGGACATTTTAAAGAGCTTAACAAGTCTGCATACATAATGGACATCGTGAGAAATGCTGTTTCCATGGAGCGAAAGAAGTTATTCCTCATCTGAAAAATGCTCAGAGCTGTTAATTAATGTTTTCTTCCCTTTAAGGGTCATCTTGCATCTATTTCTACTCCTTCATACAATGGGATTAGGAACTGCAGCAGTAGTGAGTGCCAAGGAGGTCAAAGTGTTTTGTGCATCTATGAGATGCAGGGAAAAGACCCTACAAGTTTTCAGGAATGGAAGGGGCACATCCACACCAGTAGTGAAACTCTATACACAGTTTTCTACTCAAGTGTACATGTTGGTGCAAATTACAGCCACATAAAATACATGCTTCTATTTCTAAGGTCAGATAGTCACAAAAAAGTGGGTGACTGACCCATGTGTGGTTCCATCTCAGGGAATGCAGCCCACTAGCATAACATCATGCCCACAAAGTGGTGGGCCTGTAGTCAGGGGTTTTCTTGGTTTGGTTTGTTTAGTCTTTGAGAAAGAAAGGACAGAAGAGGCAGAAGAATGGAGAGATCCTGTAGCAGACCCTGGGGAATATTAGAGGGAAAGGACAATAGTCCAGGGAGAACAGAAGAACCATTTTGTCTGATGCTTTGCCAATCTTGTGTTAAACAACAAAACAGTGTTCTAAAAGAATCTCTTAAATGGCAACAACTCCATCCTGATGGAAGATAAATCTGAGCACTAGCTTCTGCTATCTGAGTTAATGCTGTAAATCTTGGCTCTTGGAAGCCTGCTCACTTAGTAAGAATCCCCATGTTCACCACCAGCTACTGCACAGTAGCCTTGAAGTGCTGTTCATTTCGCCCAGCAGTTTTCAGAGCCTTCTGGAGGGCCAACTCTTTCAAAAGTCACTAATGATTCTCAGTAGTTTCAGTCTCCCAAAAAAACAAACGAACCAAAAGATTAGATAACTAGAAAAATCAAAGTATACCTTTTCAATAGGAAGATCATGTTTTTCAAAAGAGCTCTTCTGATCTCAAGCAACAAAGTAAGCAATTAGAAACATTTCTTTACTGAAAGTCTCCTCTGTTCTCTAAGCTATCCAGCCATACCCATCTCCTGATCCAGGCATTTCTGTTCCTTTATGGCACCTCTTCTCATTGCCATAGATAAACACAGGCTCTGCTCCCAATGAAGTTATCCCCTTATTTAAGCCAAATCACAATGAAGCAAGATGGAGAAAACTAACTGGGACTGTTGCAATGGTTGTGAGACAGTGTAATCTGCTTCAATAAATAGACAAAGCCATGCAATCTGTAGAAAGAATTTACACAACATTTTGAGAAACACTAGATTGAAAAGAATGACTGTCAAGAAATGGACTAAATATAACTTTAGACAAGTTCATCATGCAACTACTTTCTACTATCTTCAGCATATGGTTATTGACAGTAAGACTGTTTTGCTCCCTTCCTATAGCACAGTTTTCTGATTATATTTGTCTTCCCTCCTATCTTAGATCAGAATTTTCCATAGAAAAAGTCATGAAAAAAGAATCTTGCAGCTAGAAAGTGTTGCATGCTCAGAGCAGCACCTCCCTCCTCTCCTCTGAGCATCCCAGGACAGCTTGTACTCATCTCTATCACCAGCGTACACATGCAGCTCATATCAAGGCTGTTAGGAACTTGGCAGCATTTGTCTCTACAGGCTTGCCACTCCCAGAGTTTGTTGCTTTCTGACCTGAATTACAACACAGAAGCAGCAGCCAGAAATGCCTACTTTTGTTCTAGTTAAGAATAACAACAATGTGAAAAAGCACAAGTTTGTGTGACTAAGGTGAAAACCGTACTAACTAACCACTTAATCTCTCTGAGCTTGACTGAAGCCCAGACCTCATAAAACCAGTTCGGAGAAACTGTGATTTTCTTTTCTTAGGCCCAGTTTCAGGTTAAGACTGGAGACCAGACCAGTGTTGATACTCACTCCCTTGTATGCAGTTCATTTCAAGTGCAAGGAGAGACAAAAACACCCAGTACTTTCACATTTAAGTAAGTTAACCAAAACTGGGGTCTTTGTTGTTTATAGTCTAAGAAATAAAATTACTAACAAATTCTCTCTTTTAACATAATTTATTTTCCACTGTCTAAGGAAGACGCTAATTACAGGACTTCAGTATTTACACTTGTAAACTTCCAGTGCGGTCTGTGTGACCTGCAAGGCTCCAGCTACCTTAGAAATGACAAAAGAAAAAAATGAAATTGCTGTCAGAATTTTACAGATCTGCTAATATCAGAGGTCACTAATGGCTCTTAAAAACTTTCCAAAAGAGCAGAAACGCTGGGAAAACACTTAAAAATAACAAACCTGGCCCCAAAATAAAAACAACAGTACTTGATTAAGAGCAAAACAATACAGAGGCTTCAACGTCTGTTATTTGTACACAAAAGTCCAGGGAATTATAAACTGAGCTCGGAAGGGAATATGACAGGACAACAAAAGTCATAAACCAAACAGCCCCAATCCTGAACTGCCCATATATAATAAGAAAGTGCTTTAAGGCAGAAGTGTGTGTTTGTGAATTTTGGCTGCATCTGTTGCTGTGTGCTGCAGTGTTCAGACGCTTGGGGATCTGCCATCACAAATAAAATGAACGGTTTGCCATCAACATACCAAACATTAGTGGTCTCTAACATAACTGCAGGTTTTGCTCATGATTGCATTGCCAAATGACAGCAGGGTTTTTGTTCAGCTGTTTGCTTCACTTTCTCACTGTGAAACAACTGCCTTTCTAGCTATTTGAAACTATGCATCGATAAATACGCTTTGTTATATGCTTACAGTGAAACCATGAGGTTTCAGTCATTAGTATTCAGCTCCAAAGCCTTTAATCACACATTTTTCAAAATAGTTACTTTGTGAACAGCAGAAAGAAAATGCTATGATTTCTCACAACCCAGTCCAACCAACCCAGTGGAGAAGATATTTCCACAGGAATACCCACAGAATGTTGAAAAGGAAGTCTGAAATCTAGCAGTTCTTAAAGTTTCTGGTTTCCTTTGATTATTGTTTTACAAGCAATGAACTCTTAATGTAAGTTAGTGGTCTTCTTGTTTCAGTGCAGTCAACTAATACAAAATCAGTTACAAAAACTCAGAGGTGATGAGAAGTGAAAATGCTTGTGTTCTGTGTAAGGAGAAAAAAACAGCACCCTGTACTTGCCCATGGCTTTATCAAAGTTCAGGTGAAAGCACTGGAACTTGTCCATAAAAACACACAAAGCAGAAATACAGGTGCCTTCTTTAGTCAGCGAAACCATGTTAAATGCACACCAGTAGAATGGCGTGTTAAAGACAAAGTCTCTTTTAACAGAGCAAAAGATCAAGATGACAGCACCACTACAGGCAAGGTTCATTAGTCCACATCCCCCCAAAAATGAGAGAATTATGCAAGAAGAAATATTAGCAACTTGCCTTTGTCAGTAACAGAGTTGAAAACAAAATCTTTGCCAAAGCACAGCTGCCTGTCACTCACATTTCAGTGCTGGTGCACCAAACATTGCCATCCTCAAAATAAAACAGTGACTGGAGCAGTAAAGGACAAAAAAATTGCAAGTTAGATGAAAAAGCTTCGAGAAGATGATAAAAACAGCAGGCAAGGAAGCAATGACTATTTACTCCACCGCTCTAAGACTAACTTGTTTGGGGTTTCTTTTGACTCTTCACCTTGTAGGTCCTTCTCATCTCCCACTGTGTATCTCATCTAGACATTTTGATATCACTAAAATGTCCACACATGTCTTTACTGGAAGTGTATTTGCTTGTACAAAAAATTACAGAATAGATATTTAATGGTGACCACCTTAAATTTAGTGTGCAAACTGATGCCAGAATTAAGCAAATCCATGCAAGCACAATGCACAGATGTGCGCTTTGCTAATATAAGCACGGGATCAGCTCTCCACAAAGCTACTGACAGCAGAATAACACAAAGAAGTCACACTGGCAACAGCAGAGGCCAAATGTAGAAAGGTAATCTCTGCATGTCTCCTACATGTTCCACAGCCTGGAGGTGAACCTAAAAATTAACATGCCACAGAGGACACCTCTACACTTGTACTGCTCAACCTTGAATCAGATGGGGTGGAAGGAGAAGTCTGATATCAAATGAAGAAGGAAGCTCCAGCCACTGTTTTCAGAACTGTGATAATCCACAAAAAAATTAGTTTGACACGAGGTATTTTTCTATATCAGTACTTTTCAGGAGTGGATTTTCCTAGAAGTGGCTCCATATCCTAGTTAACTTCATCAGAACGTTGTCTCCCAGAAGAGACAAATAGCTACTACTGGTTATGCTTCAGTTAGTCTCTCATTTTCTTATTGAGGTATGCTGCTACTAACAAACCTCTGCAGTCTGATGGGGAAATGCACACACAAAGGTCCAGTTGCTCCTCCACTCAGATTTAATGATTCTAAAAGCTGAACTGTAACCAAGCTTTGAAAAAAAAAAAAAAAATTATAGTACTAGACTACTTGTATCATCAGCTCACAGTCAGAAATCAACCCTACCCAACTTTCCAGCTGCATTACAAAGCACCTTCTCTTGACATCTGTAAAAGACAGTGAAGTGGAAACGCAAACTGGAGAAGCCATTTCCAGAAGATAAAACTCCTCGTTGCTCCCTCTGGCTTGCAGCTCAGCCAGCCTTCTATCTGGAGGAAAGACCTTCGTGATTTTTTTCCTGCTTTATTATTAGGCTGGGAACAATAGCCCTTTTGTTCTATGGCAAGAATACAGGAGCCGAGCTCCGCACACAATTGTGTGATCATCGCACAGCACTGTGTCCCAACCTTTCTGAAACCCTGCAGGCACTGCAGCTGACTAGCCAGGAGATAAAGGAGGGTCCGAGGCAAACAATGAACAAAATTATCACTTTGAACAATGCAGAAGGCCACTTCAGTATTCCCACAACCTCTTGCCAGTTTTTCTTTCCTTGTGTGATTTCCTCCGCCAAGTAACGGCTGTCAGTTCTGACTGCCTAAATGATTAATTATTCTGACTGTAAATATTCTTAGGAGAAATGAGAAGGTTGACCTAAAGCCAGAATGCTTGACGCGTGTGTTTTTAATAATTATCCTAACTTTATGTCCCTGAATTTGAGGAAGGCTCTGAAACACTGAGTGGTTTCCTCCCGAAGCTGCCAGCCGCAGCCCCTTTCAGCACCCCTGAGGTAGGCTCAGCTTACAGCACCCATGGCACCTCATCACTGCAGAGGGTACCCACAGAACCAAATTACTGCACGAGCCAAGGCAGAAGTAATATTCTGAAGACAGAAAGACTTTTCTTGAAGTGTTTCTGCTGGCTAGGATCTAATCAGAGCCTTCTGGGTGTGCAGCAGCAGTCAGAGTGCTGACTTTCAGCCGTTTGACAGCTGCATCTGCTCTCTACTGCACTTCAAGGAGAGATAGCATCAAAGGCCACCAGTGAGTGGCTTCATGCAGCCGTACTGCCAGAGAGTGTGGCAACAGCTTGGGTGTTTATACTGTGTTTTCAGTGGGTCAGAGTCCTTCAAGCAGGTATGGATATTTTTGCTCTTCACTCACAAGGTCAAGTTGCCCCATTTTGTGAAAAAATATATCATGGAAGCCCAACCTTCTGGTTTCCCATGGCCACTTTAAGTGAGCAAATGGGCCACATATAAAATACATAATACAGTTAATGTATATAAATAACATATATATATTTGTATTTAAAACATAAAAAAAAAGAGCAACAAAAACATAAAACTAGTGGGATATACGACCTTGTTTTTGTTATACTAATTCATCAAGGTCAGTTTTTTTCTGATGAAATTTTACTCTTCCTGTGCTTCATCCTTGACAATGATTGTTCACGCATTCACACACTGCCAGAACGCAGTGGCTTTAATATGGCCACCCCTGTGAAGTGGGGGGTATCTTTCTCTGCTAAGAGAGGTCTTACAGAAGTCTGGTAAAGAAACACAACTAGATTTTTTCTTTGAACTGAATATTGGATTGCAACTCCATACAGTCCACTTGAAAATTCACAGGTAATGTATTTATGTCAACTGAAAATGGAGTCACAGGTATACAAAAGAATTGACAATTTTTTCTGAACTCTTGAAACCTCTTCTCCAATTCCTTTACCAGACCAGAAAGCAAGGCTGCATTTTTGCACATTTTTCGTTGCTCACAAGACTGTGTTTAGCCAGAGTATCAAAATGCATAAAAATATTTGCTCTAACTTGATTTTACCATAATTTAAATTGCATTCTGAATGCTGTTATGGTTTGAAACATGGCACAGATAAGCTCATTTTCACCTTGAAGACACATGTTTAACTCATTTAAACAAGTAGTGAAAGCCACCAGTAATGCATATTCTGGCACAAATTCTCCTTTTGATTCCATAAATGACTTGATTACATTGCACGAATCATAAAATCTTTTTAGTATTTTACCCTAACTTAGCCACTTTCTCTCAGAAAAGTAAATGATGCCTCCATAATCAGCATCCACACTTCTACAGAACTCCTGGAACTGGCCATGATTATATCCCCTGTGCTTTATGAAATACATAGCTTTGATGATGACAACAGTATTCTTTTTTAAAGCTTTCATGCATAAATTTTCTTGATGTACAAAGAACTGATATATCATCAAATGTGAACTAGAAGGTCTCCACCTTAGAGAAGTTTTGGAACTAATAGACCACATGTAACAGCAGGGCTGTAAAGCGCTGCTTGAAGTCCTTTGCATTCACTTTGCAAAAGTAAACTAGACACTGAGTTTAGTGGTGAAGTTCACCATAGTTACCAGCGTTGCTGAGAAGTGCATTTTTCTTCTAGGTGAAGAGATGCTTTGCACATGGCAACCAACCAGTTTAAACACGTTAATGTTCAGCAAAGTCACAAAGATCAAATAGCCAGCAACAACCACAAATACATTATAAAAGCAAAAGATTTGCTTCCCCTTGCACTACTGTAATGTGACAACTCAGGTGCTTGCGATTCAAGTACAGTGTGGGCAAGGAAGAAAAGACTCATCCTCAATTCAGTACAATTCTGTCATGGATATCACTAAACCTCACACTGGTTATTCTTTGAACTCCATGCCTCAGCCACCATACTGGGAGAGGAAGGCCAGAGGCAGATCTCAAAAATAAAATAAAATAAAATAAAATAATAAAATAGAATAAAATAAAAATAATAATAAATAAAAGGAGAAAAATGGAAGAGAGATTAAAAAAAGTTTTTTTTATCCACAGTAATGGAAGCTTGAAGTTGGGGGGAAAAAAAAAAAAGAAGTTGGGAATGAACATATCCAGGCTTTTAGACCATGTGTTTCATGAGGAGCACCATCTTGCTCAGAGTTGCCAGGTTAGCATATGCAAGATCTGGCAAGATAAGGGGAGGAAGCAGCAGGAGCTGTTACTAGGAAATCTACAACCAAGACACAGGATCTTTGGAAATGTGCTAATCATTAGGAAAACTGTATGTAATGGAAGTTTCACTGTGTATATTTTTGTTTCCCCTCCCCACCTTCACCATACAAAGTAAAACTTGTTTGGGGGTAACACCCTGTCACTTATACATTCCACAATGGCCCCAGTATGTTGGCCACTTTCAAATCTTATGAAAATACATGATGCAGTAAGAAACAGATGAAAGAAACCATTACCTTAGCTAATTGAAAGCTAATTTGGCAAAATGGTTACTTGTTCCTTACACAGTGTGTCCCTCCTAATGACACAAGAAGAAATTTATGACCCAGAGCAATGGTTATGGGGATTCTATTTATCTCACCAGAAAATGAACTCAGAACACTGAACATCTTTACTCTCAAGTGATATTACAGTGACTTTTTCCTTAGAGTAATGATTTTTGTAATGCAGTCCTTGGCATGAAAAATAACAGGAAAACAAACAACATTTTTATATAGATAGTGATAGATCAAGGGTAAATGGCTTTAAACTAAAAGAGAGGAGATTTAGGCAAGATGTTAGAAAGAAATTCTTTACTCAGAGGGTGATGAGGAGCTGACTCAGGCTGCCCAGGAATGCGGTGGATGTCCCATCCCTGGAGGCACTCAAGGTCAGGGTAGATGGGGCCCTGGGCAGCCTAACCTAATGGTTGGCAGTCCTGCCCATGGCAGACTGTTGCAACTGGATGGGCTTTATGTTCCCTTCCAACCCAAGCCATTCTGTGATTCCATGACTCTGTGAAATACTAAATGCAGTACGATGTCCAAGGAATCATTTGCATATCTTCCTTCTCCCCTATCAGCCCAGTCTGAATGAATTAACTTTGCAGTTCAAATTTACACAGACTAATTTTATGAGATTCATTTATAAGTACACACACACAAATAATAAATGCAAAGTAAAAGCAATTCTCAAAGTCAAAGAATGGAATTTGTGCTTGTTCTTGGCCTCTCAGCTGTCTTGAAACCCATGACAGTCACTGAATGAAAGACTTTTTATTGTACGATCATTCTATTTGGAGGCCAGAGTGCCTTTGTATTAATATGCTGGAACTGCTATCTCTGGTTGAATTTTAAATGACTCCAATACCTAGGTTTCGACTTTTTGCATAAGGAGATGTTTTACCCATAGGCCCCATGACTTGCCCTCCATCCAGTAACATTTCCTTGGTTCCATTTAAGATAGGCCTCATGTCACACTAGTGTGGTTGCGCCACCTCCACAGCAAAGTAAACAAAATCCCTCTTCTTTAAAAAGAGAATGGACACACAGTGAATACTTGATTTGATGGGATGGTTCACAGCATTAAGATGTGCTGTTCTATCGCTTTTACACATTAGTAAATCCCTGTTTATTATGACAGAAGAGCACATCGAATTTTGTCTGATTCTGTCAGGTAATCATTACCTCCACATAGCAAATGGCAGTTTTGTGGAAACAAAGCACATGGAAGGGATTGCAAGGACAGAAGTTGCAGATAGGAAAAAAACTTATTTGCCAGCTGGTGCGTTTTTCTCATTTACATAGAGAAGGCAGTGAATTGATTATTTTGGGATAAAGTCCTAATGACACTGGCACAAGGAAGTCTACTGAGAAATCAGAACACTAGTCATAACATCTTATATATCACAACAGCTGAAGGCGAGAGGATGACTTCATTAACTAAGAAAAATAAGCCTATTGTCATCCACTCCTTGGCAGTGAAACAAGAGCTAGCAGTACTTTGCTCACACGGATGCTGGTGACAGTCAAGAAAATAAAGACACTCTTTTTCCTCAACCTTTCATCCTCTACTAAATTTTAACCCTACTATACAAGCACAGCTTGATCCTTGCCATCCAGCTATCCATTGAGCATCCACTACAGTTGGGCACTAGCTAGTGGAAATGTCTGCAAGCACAGCTAAGGCACAGCACAGCACTGGAAGATCTACCACTGAAGAATTCCAAAGGGAAATGGGGTAGAAAATGCAGGAACCCAGTATATATGGCAACCAGGCATTGCAAACGAGTGCAAAACTATGCAAAGCTTTCATATTGTTCTTCTAGAGCTGTAAGTGTCAGGAAGCAGCGTACTGAATGCTGAGTCTAAGGATATCAGTTTGTAGAGTCCTTAACCAGAGGTGCCACACATACCTATTTTAAGTCTGTATTTCAGCAAGGCCTAAATGCATTATGTAATTGCATAAGATGATAAGGAAAGCCACAGTCCTAGGTTTAAGTCAAATTAATTGCTGCTTGCTACAGAAAGAAGTGTAAATCTTCAGAGTATGTCATACCGTACAGTCAGAAGACAGCCACTGAAGAAAGCCAGCAAAGCTTCCTGATTTCACTGTTATTTCATGCTTCATGCTTACATGCATGGACGACAACAAGTTTTACAAGAAACCAAGAGTTGAACAGTAAGGGAGGAGACAGATGAAATAACTGGGGTATGTTAAATGTGATGCTTCTCTTCGGGGTCTTCTTCTCCCTGTCTGACTACCTCTGGGTTACAAACAGTAGTCCTTTTATTAAGCTCCACTGCTAGATATATGCTGCAAAGCACTTGTAGTATTTGTGATATTAGTTTGTGCTGATACCAAGGGATATGCAGTCATCCTCAAAATAGCATAAAGTAATTCTGACAATTCATGACATACATTTAATTGTACTATCAAATTGCAAGGGGTTTCTCCCAAGCTCATCAGCCACAGATTTAGTGGTCTGACTGCTCTGCGCTGGATCCCTCGGCACACCAGCTGTAGCACTCACCACTGCAGCCTAATAGACAAAGTAATAGAAGAGAGTTGGCAGGAAAAAACAAAAATGTGATTTTATGGGCTAGCATATACCCGCAAAAACAGTGGTGGAACACAAGCCCAATCAATATAGGACCATGGGGACCCCTGTTTATGTAACACGAAGCCAGAACACATTAAACTCTGAAGTTCTTTCCAGTGTTAGAGGTTTGCAGCATGCGTCGTACAGACCTTGGAACGATATCTGATTCACTCTGCCAGCAAAAACATTACAGATGGAACTGTCAAGTCTTCTTGTTTAGTGGCGCCTGCTCTTCTAACACGTGACTTTTTTTAAATAACAACCGTCACTCATCGAATAAACCCAATGTCTTTTCCAGCACCTGTGAAAAATGTTTTGAGGACAAAAAACGGATTTCAAGAGCAGGCAGTCTACAAGCTTCCCTTCAAAAAGCCATTCCGGACTGTTTCGAATTTCATGCTTTTTACTATTATGTTTCTGGCTTTATTGTTGCTGTATAGGACTTACATCCTACACTTAAAAGACATTAATTACAACACATTTCACTGTTTCTTCCTTTCTGTACAGTAAGCAAACAATGAGTGATCAGCTTAGAGACAAGACAGCTGCATACATCACGTAAAAATGGCTGCAACAAGGTTAAGTCTCCTGTCCTAGAAATCCCATTTAGAGTTTGTTTACTCATACCATTTGAAATTCAGAGAAGTCCTACAATATTCTCAGTCCTGTCAATGGGAGTAGAGGAAAACCACTGTAAACTGTATTTGAAAGCCAGTCTTGGAAAGCAGAACATCACGAAATTTCACTGGGATCAAATCCTAAAACCAGATGCTGAAAAGGAGTTCAAAGTTGGAACTTGGAGTCTGGCTCCTGCTGCTTTCTTCACTTGTCCTTAGTGCTACACCTAACCTCGGTTTCACCGAAAACTGAGGACTAAAAAAAATCATTAGCACAAGGTAATACATAAAGCAATCTTTTTGTTTAATCATATTTCTAAAAAAATATATATGTAGTCCTATTTCCTAATAAAAGAACACATTTCATAACAAAGAACGCATTAAAAATTGCTGCAGCCATACAGGCAGAGAAAAAGTTAATAAGTACAACACAATAGTTTTCTGGGGCCTCACAAGATTGCGTGGGAAGTTTGCAGAAAATCACTGCTACCAAATAAAATCATCTAGCAATTAATTTTAGACTATAAACTTTCCATTATGAAAACAGCAGTAATAACCTCTGTAAAAAAAACCCACCCAACCAACCAAAAAAAAAACCAACAAAAAACCACCAGCAGAGCTGTAGTTAATCAGAATACCAGGAAGGGAAAAATCAAACTTGGAAGACTGACATTGGCACAACCCCTGTTGATAAAAAGAAGCAGGAAGCAGGCAGCTTATGCGATATGGCTTAAGCAGTACATGTGTGAAAATTTAAAGATCCACAAGCAGAAAAATGAGTACAAGGTATGAAGAATACATGTCATACAAGCAGAACAGTAGCATTTGCAGAAAGGTCTATTCATACCAGGCACCTAGGTTTTTTATGGTTTAACTGGTTGTTTCCTGTGGCAGACTTGTGTTTTTGCAAGTTTTAGCTGGTTGAACTACGAGAAACTATTTCACGTCTCCACTGCAGGTGCAGCATCAAGACCTGAAATTATACTTTTGCTTGTAAATTTACTTTACAAGTACTTCTAGAGCACCACAAAAAAGCTCACTGTAAGGTAAAAGCTTTTCTAAGGCCAAACTACACTGATTACCCGTAATAAATGTACGGATATTTAAATACATATATATTTGTTAAACGTGAATTATTTGCTCGGGTTGGTAGGACTTCAGACTCTCTATGACCGTTTGCCAGAAAAAATAAAACTGGTATTAGCTGTAACTATCATTGGAAACAGCTAAAAGATTTTAATACCTTCAACTTCTCTCCAGTGGGGTAGCATTTTGCAAAGCTCACCTGAAATTTAATCAACAAATTGAGCTTTAATACACTTATTAAAGTCTGGTGTTGAAAGAAAACTGCAGCAACATGTCTCTTTAACAGAGATAACCATTTAATAGGAAGCAACTGTCAACAGTGGTCCATTAGATGCTTACATCTAATTAACTACACACACTAGTCAACACTTCACTCAAGTGCTCAGTATTAATCAGAGCTGCTGGCTAATAAGGGGCCTAGATGCATGCACATCCACATTTATATAAACATGTGGTGCTAACCATGATCCTGTTAGTCTCCTTTAAGAGAGGACTAAGTTTGTCAGTTCACTCCATGTTTCTTGCACATGTTTATGACTGAAGGTTTTTTATTGTTTCTTTGTTTTAGGGGTTTGTTTCTGAGGGGATGGTTGTTTGCTTATAAATTTTTTTAGAGTGTTCATCCCACCAAAATAATGTTGAGAAAGTCTGTTCTGTGGCAAAATCTGTTTGAAGACCTAAACAGAAGGTTAAAAAAAAAAAACAAAAAAGACCTATCTCCATCTTTTCTGCAGCAATAAGGCAATGACACCATCACAAACTGCCTAATATTCAACTCAAATGAGGATTACAAACAGCAACACAAAGTACTTGCCTTCTTGCAATAGTACACTGAGAAAATTCATAGCTCCCTGTGGGATTACATATAACATGTACCTAGATGGTAGAACATTGTCACTGGAAATTCTGATAAGATTCCAACTTGATTAACTGAGTTTCAGATGTTACACTATACTGCTTTTATTTTGTGCAATGAAAGCGGCTGTGAAGTTTCAGCCAAGTGCAAAGCATTTCTTGAAAAAAGAAGGCACTGCAGCCTTATCAGTTGTGATGTATCCATCAGCTAAAATCCTGATGAACACAACAAATAGACAGCACAGCCAGATGGGCTGTCAGGACATGTAAGGCAATGCTGTGGTGCTTGCTCTTCAGAAAGCATCCTGATGCCTCAAGATGTCATAGGAGGGTGATGCTCTTAGGCAACTCAGTGTCCTATCTACTCTAAGGAAACAAATACAAGACAAAGCCACTTGTCCATTCCTCTGCCCACTCTACCTTATGCCAAGAACTGTCCTGATTCTCCACCAGGTGAGCAAAACAAATTGCAGATAAATGATCTTTAATATGTACTACGTCAACAACGTTTTTGAGAGCCACAAAGCCACTTCCTCCCTCCTCTCCTCCCCAAAGCCCTCATGAGTCTCAGAACTCTCTGAACAGCGAAAGACAACTTTTATTGAGAAGTTTCAAAGGTTTCACAAATGTTGCCTGAATCATCTCATTCGCATTTTGGTTTAGATGTAGTTTGGAGAAGCATCTAAGAACACACAACTTGGCTCAGACACTCCAACACAAAGATCACAAAGTTCTCCCCTCCTTGTGCCACATTAATCAGCTACCAAGCCACATGATACAAGTACATGACCTCCATCACTGAGAGGGCACTCAGCACAGTGAGAATGCAAACTGCACATTTACAACATGACCATACAATCACTCATGAAAGGCAGACAACAAAGTTTGGGGAATTCATTGGTAGCAACCTCATTGGCTGTTTGGGATGGGACACTTGCATCAGCTACTCCCAGATCTGTTTCCACAGGGACGATGATGAAGTAGAAGAGGAAGATAAACTAGCAGACCACACCAGTCTAATCCCTCAGCTGCATGAAGAGCAGCAGATGCAGAGGAAATGGGAACATACCCAAAGCTGCTGATGCCTACAGAGGAAGCTGGCTGGCTGCTGGACTGCCCATCCTTGCTGTCTTGCTGAAAATCTGAGCGTGAATCAACTACAAATATAATCTGTTTTTTCCAACTACCTTCCCCAAAGAAGAACAAATTTCAACCATCTTCCTGTGTCAAAGATTCCTCTCTGTAAGAAGTATGGTTTTGAGGAAGGGCTTCAGAGTTTGGGTTTTTTTGAGTGGTTGTTTTTTTGGTAGGTTTGATTCTTGGAAGGTAAGGCTACAGTTGGGAAGGAATGAAAGACGTCTTCTGGACAGCCTAGGTGATACTTAGTATAGGAAGTACTTAAAGAGTACCAGCATGAGAATGAGGCTTGCAAGTTGGGATCACAGAGAAGTTCAGATCTCTATGTGTATAGCAGAGTCTAACATCCCACTACAGATTTAAATTTGCCCAGTCTTACAATGTGAAAGGCAGGAGCAAAGCTGCAGGTCTAAATATGGAGATGCAGCTGGTGGTAGGGAAATTTTTGTAATGTATAAACATTAGATTTTGTGCCTACAGGAAAAATACCCAATCTTTGTTTCACTTCTGTTCTCCTTTTCTAGTAGAGTGTAATTCCTGACAGACTCCAGCTAGCCAAGACAGGCAGATCAAATTGTTCAACTTTCAAAACCAGACTCAGTGGAATATGATTTACTCTCTTAGTTACAAATAGTTTGAGATTCATAGGATCACAGGTACCAATGCTACCTCATTCTGCGTCAAAGCAAGGACAGAAAAAATGTCCTTTTTAATTTGTGTACATTCATGAGGTCTTGGTAAAAGGAAGATACCTCAGTTCTACTCCCCTCCCTTTCAGTCTCAATGCCTCAGCCACTGCCTGATAAAAAACATATGAAAGAAGCAATGCAACAACAAAACATTCTCACATTCCAAGCATTACCATCACATATGCTGAGCACCAGACTCAATTATACTTTTAAAATGCATTACAGATGTAGCTCAAACCAAATGGGTGCAAGATGTACAATCAGATACGAGTGTACAGACGAGTGTTAGCTGGCAAAAGGCAGGCTATGTTGCTTACATTTTGCCAGCCCAAATCTTCTCCCCTTTCCCTCCCCTTCCTCCTTTCTCTTTAGGAGTTTTGGCAGCTGTCTCAATCTCTTCAAATTACTCTAATTGGATGTTTCTATGGAAACAGACTACAAGACACAGTACCTCTCCATTAAAGAGCTATAAAAACAAGAGGTGCACCATGAGAAAACAAAAGGAAAGAAAAAAGTTCTTACCAACAATGAGAAACTGTACAGCCTTTAACAGTTTAACAGCACACAGCAAACCAGGTCCATGTTGATGCTGCCAAGTGACCCTGCAATCAGCCGGGATTCCACAGCAATGGCTTTTGACTGAAGCAGAGTTTTTGTGCTTTTCCACATGAAATTACTGTGGGCCCCAAGTACCTACACTGGTGGCCCTGATATACTCCCTGTCAGACCACACTCTCTGTAACCCAAGACGTGACCTTCTTGTGACTCCTCTCTGCAACTATTTAGTTTGACAGTCAGTGCATTTAGCATCATCTCAGAAGGGAGATTTCTTGCACAAGGATAGCATTCAAACTGGAGGAGCTGGGAATGTCAGTGCACCCAGAATGTACACTGCTCCTTAATCAGGTTACACAGCTGAGCTTTTTAATCAGCATTTGTTTTGCACAGCAGAAGTGGTAAGCCCCTCTCCTTCCTAACACTCACACAGCAGAGAGCTAGCTGTCCACACTCCGGCGATGGCCACTCAGAAACTGCAGCAAGACACAAAAATACCAGGTGCCAATGTCCTCAACTGCAGAGTACAAGATGAGACTGAAAACAGGTGCACTTCACACAGTGCCTTGCCAAGGGAAAACATTTAGTTTTTCCACTCTGCTGAGCAGTTACCACTGGAGGGAAGCTACACTTAGTTTACATATGTCTATTTATTGATACTGAAAAGAAATTTGATTCATTAGACGAAGAAAACCTATATCCCAACATCAGGTCTTTAAGCCCTAGCATCCAGCCTATCATTTTAGCCAGTGGCAAATGAATGAAGCAGCAACAGGATTCCAGTCTCTTCAGATCCTCAAGCTATTGCAAATTCATCAAAATACACTGCCTGTTAGTGAAGGAAGGCTACAGCTGCCTCAGCTGAAAAGAAGTACATTAAAGATTAATTCAATTGCAACATTCCCTTACCACATAGCCCAAGACAGGAAGGGACCACATGAGGAAAACAAATAAATAAGTAAAGCAGTTCAGAAGTACGAAGCAAAATTAAAAATTTAGGGTGGGAGAGAAGACTAATGCTTCACAGAATCACAGAATTGTAGGGGTTGGAAGGGACCTCTAGAGATCATCGAGTCCAGCCCCCCTGCCAAAGCAGCTCCCTAGCCCAGGTTGCACAGGTAGGTGTCCAGGTGGGTCTTCAACGTCTCCAACCCTAACCCACCACCTCTCTGTGCAGCCTGTGCCAGTGCTCCGTCACTGCACTGTGAAGGAGTCCCCATGCACATTTGTGTGGAACTTCCTATGCCTCAGTTTGTGGCCATTTCCCCTTGTTCTATCGCCACACACTGCTGAGAAGAGTCTGGCCTCATCCCTTTGCCTCCCCTTCTTTAGATATTTATAGACGTGGATCAGATCCCCTCTGAGTCTTCTGTTTTCAAGGTTGAGATGTCTAAGATGTCTATTTTATTACTAAGATGTCTGTTTCACTGAATTAGTGCGAGGCCAGGAGTGGCCAAAAGCATTACCAGCCAAAGCCTGCTGTAAGACTGGTTCATGGCCATGACACCAGGGCCTCTCCCAGCAGGCCTTGGCATTTCCAGTCCTGATTGCAGAACCTGGTAATAATATTTTCTTTCACTTATTTATTTTGAAATGACTCTTCTCTGCTTACAGAAAATACTAAAGACACTAACACTTGGTGAAAATTTCTCCCCAAACTCAAAATGTGATACCTGTCATTAAAATCTGTGTTTACTAACTTATGCTCTAAGATGGTGAGCAGGTTCTTCAAAATGTGTCAAAAAAAAAGAAAAGTTGGTGTAGATTGAAGGAATTTCTGCATTTAAACAGTGACAGCAGCTGCTGCTGCCCAAGTTCTGCTCTCAGACTAGTTGAAGCAGTGGAACTTTGCAACTTTCCTGGAGTAATCAAAGCGGGATACAGTATTTTTTCCAGGTTCAATGAAGGTAAATTAAACTTCAATTACTACATTGGGTGTAATATACGTTAAAATAAATAGTCCCTACCCTACAACTTTTTTAGGAGGAACATATAAATTTCCAGCAATCAACAAGATAAAGACAATTTATTAAACAACCCTTGATATTAACAAGGATTTCTTAAGACAAGTCAGAGATTTTTAGCCTTGAAATACAAATCTGAAAATTTCCTGCTATTGTAGCAGCAAGAGTGAAACAATGTTTTTTTGTTCAAGCCTATCAACTTGGGTCTTGGTTGAAAATCTTGCTAGAAAGCTATACAGAACACCTCGCTACTAACCAATGCAGCCAGTTTTAAACAAGTTACAGCTACTTAATCTAATCTTGCAAGTTCCAGGGTGTAGAAGCTAGAACTGAGATCCGAGGCAGACAACAATAGGTCATGAAGGAAATAAAACATTAAATACAGTGACTAGCTGCCAAGCGTTGCCTTGGCAAAAAAAGTTTATTCTTCACCCTCATCCTACCCTACCTTTTCCCTATAATTCTCTTAAAGCAGAACAGCATAATTCAACACACAGTCAGACAGTAAACCAACCTAGAACTACTGTGCTGTCAGGACAGATTCTCCTCTGAACTATAACTGATCTCTGTACCCTCCTGCTCTCTCCAGTTAAATTTCTCTTATGTATGCTGAAATACAGAATTTGGTAGTTCTTCTGTGTACACCCCTACTCAGATGAATGCAGGTTTTTCTCCCAGAAACAATAGCTACTCCTGTCTTCCTAAGACATGCAAAAGACAGTAACAATTTCCCTGCTGGGGTGAAGCATGCTCACTGCTCATGCTAGGAAAAGGGTTAACCAAATTACAGAACAGAGAACACATTCAAAATTTAAGAAAGGCTTCTTTTATTAATCAAGTAAATGCATTATGTATTACAAGAATTCACATCTTTCTTACAGTGCTACAAAAAAGCCTGGATTTTCATCAGTTTCTTGATCAGTCTTCCTAATTTCCCCAGTGTACTGGAACTCAAGTTCTTAACATCTGGAGTTCTTGTCTCTATATTGCAAGCCATTTGAGGGGAAAGAAAAAAAAAGCTGAAAACAAACCTCCAAATAAGACAGCTAATTATTCATTTTTAAAAATCTATTGTAATTTTCCTCTAGTTCAAGAATATTCTCACGCCATGCTCAGAAAAATCTGTAGCAAAAAAGTACATCTCAAGGACAAGTTCCCCAGCTCTCACTAATAAGAGGAAAACCATCTGCTATTTCAACAGAAGTAAGAAAAATACCGATTTCCTTTAGACAGACAGATAGTACTTGCAGAAGAGTAGACTTCTTCCTTACGTGAAATTCTAAGCTTGTCTTTGAACAAAACAATGTAATTTCATGAAGCCTTGTGCAGTTTCACACAGATGAGAACAATAGTAGGAACTTGTACTGTGGAGTACACACATGAATGGAGTGGCTCTCACAGGCAGTGACTCAAAGTCATACCTAAATGCAACCTGAGACAGGCCACTGACCTAATACAAAGTCAGCTGGGTTCACTGTCTAGAAAAATGAGCATTTGCATGCACATTCCAGACAATAAGAGCTATTTCTGATGTAGAAAACAGCTCCCATATAATCCAGCTCCTACTTACACACAACAAAAGTAATTCTTGCTGCCACTGTGCTGGACAGCTGTGGTATGTCATTGCCATTTTCCATCTCAACCCCAGACAGAAAGCAGTAGTAATTTTGGTGTGCACACTGCTACAATTATTTTAGAAAGGAGAGAAAAGGAAATTACCTACTTTAAAAATTAATGCTGCATATTACTCAGCAGTGCACTGAAGCAAGGGAGAGGAAATTGAAGAATCATGTTCTTTCCAACATTTACTTCTCATAACACCTCAGTCCCCTCTGTGTACCTTCTGCTGTACCTGCCCAAACGCTGAGCGAAGAAGGACAGCTGTCACTTCCAACATTTTCAAAGGAGATCCGTAACTGCATACAAATTGACTCAATTCCCCTGGTTTTATACACTTTATATTGTTCTGGGACATCTCCACTCATCTCTCTTCTTCCTCTGAAAAGTGAATAGGGAGCAAGCCACAGAATGGAGAAAGCTCTGTTTGTCCAGGTACAAGCCAATGATGAGCAGTTTTTTGGATGATGCTAATTCTGGAGCAGGATTTGAGAATATTTGGCAAATCTCTGCAACACTCCCATACAAGTCATTAATTTTGGTCTATCACTTAATACACAGTTAATATTCCTAATCTTCTTGCAAGAGCTAAATGAGACACTTCTAGCAAATATTTCATAAACAAGTTAATAGAGAAAATAAATACATACATACAGAGCTCAAACACTAAAGCACACAGTTTAACATACACTGTTTAAGCATGAAATTTAATGGAGCCTGTTTCTGACCCATCAGGTCTAACAAACAACAAGGGCTGCTTTTAAACTTCCATAAAGTTTGACGTTCTCTACCTTTGTAAGTGCTAGAAGTCATTTGCTTTCAACACTAGTGCACTGTGCTGTAGTAAATTTATACAACAGAACTACCAAGTTTACTGCAAGAGTGCGGCCTACTATGTTTATTTGTTTCTAAAACACATCACTGTCATACGCAACACCTTTGAAACTCTACACAATTGTCAGAGCAGTAGCATTATCTAGCTTTGCAAATGTCTGGAAAAATTAGGACAGTTAAAATACTCAGACTTTATAAAAACAAAATACAACTACTGCTGAGGAAATACATGTGAAGAGAGTTTAGTATCATGCACTACCAACTTTAAATTTATTTCACAAACTCAACATTATATTTCCCTCACTCAGCACAGCTTGCCCATAGTCATATTTGTAAGTATGACTGCAGGCATATCTGTACTCACAGGCATATCTCTGCTCAGGTATTGTCACCTACCGCATGCATGTGCACACACACGCATACACCTTGTGCTCCTGAAATTAATGCCCAGAAGTACACACCTAACAACCTTCAAGAACAATCTACCTACAGCCCCATCCAGCCTTTTGGTATTTCCCTTTGGATGAAAGCAACCTTTGTCCTTCATATCTGCATTGTGGTTTGGCTTTCACAGTTTGATGGTCTCAGAGCAGCAAGTTAAAAATCCAAGGTATAGATGGAATCAAAAAGCTGTCGTGTAAAACCATTATTAGTTATTTGCACCAGCAGAAACTCTGTAAATGCCTTCATTTCCAACTGTTACTTTCCATTTCAGTCATTCTAGTTCCTTCTTTTCCAGCCAGCCTATAGTAGTTTAAGCATCCCATGCATTTATTTTTGTCTTTTACTAAGCTGAACAGGCAAGTGAGTATTTGTTCATCACAGCATGGGAATGGACAGAAAGTACATAAGCACACTGAGAAAAAATGTCATTTAAGACATTCATTTTCAGTTACAATTTCCTTGCTGGTGACAAAATCTGCCCACAAGAGTAGGTAAATGGCTGAGTGGTTATTTCATCTTCTACACATGACCTGTGATACAGGAGCTATCTAGGGCAGGTTGATAGGACAAGTCATGTAAGATGCAGCATGGATCCATCTGTAGGCTACATCTTCAGTGAAGCAGCTGATGATGTTATGAAGCTTACTCAGCATAGCAAGAGACAACACATCACAGCCTTAATTAGGCTACCAATGATCACCGACTTCATCTGGTTCATTCCAAGTCACAACAGAATCACCTAGGTTTCACAAGAGTTTTTACAAGAACGTTGCTCATACAGGCACAACTGACACTGAAGTTTAAGCTTGGGTAGGGCTAAACCAGCAGCATCTTCAGACCAAATGCCAAGAAAACAGTCACAGTTCCATGTTTGTGCAGATCCAAGTATCAATAACTTGTGGAGACGGCAGAGGGATTTTCTACTACAGAATTCAACAGAGAACAAGAGTTGCTTACTCATTTAGAGCAACTGTATTTTAAATTCTCACATCTATTTTTGTGCAGAATACTGCCATATCAATCCTTTAAACAACTTTTTATAATTTAGCCTGATATCCCCTGCAAAAAGTTGTTTCCTAACATTTAAAAAGACTCTGTGCACATGCATGTTGTCTCCAGTGGATAGAAAAATGACTGGGCAGGTTTGGATGGAACAGCTTCCTCTGTTTCCCCAGACAGCAGTGAAGAGTGAAGAACACGGCACTCTATCAAGACCAATTTCATCCTTCCCTAGTAAGCTACACGGAAATGTCACATTTCATCTGATGGAACAGCAAACATAAACCAGCACCTGACACAGCTTAAGTGCTTTCTCTAAGCTCGGAATGGACAGGAAATGTCTTTTGTTCACTCCTTATAAACACTTCCTGCTACAGTGTCACTAAAATGTTATAATATTTTGGCAACAGCTGGCTCTGACTGATAGTGTGATGAAGTTCAGCTATTCAGTTTATATTCATCTTATGTTTCATCTCTACTTACTCAGCTTATGCCAGCTAAGTAATTTAAAATTAAAGCTCTCAAGGGTCAATACTGAGATCAATACAGTTTAACGTCTTCACTAAGGACTTGGATGATAGGACTGAATGTGCTTTCTGCAAATCTGTGGATAGTACCAATTCAGCGTGAGCAGTCGATGTGCTGGAAGTAGGACTGGTATACAGAAGGATCTTGACAGGCTGGGGAAAAAAAAAAAAACAAAAAACAAAAAAGACAGTAGATCCATACAAATCCTATAAACTGCACAGACAGAGCAGTAGCTTTGTAGATGACCTAGCCTGCCCCAGCCAAAATGACTTCAACACCAGTCAGAGGGTGCAGCCTTACTGGAAATATAGTCACCCATAGTCTGTGCTATTTTAGCCACATGAAGCCAGCAGGGTCTGGAAAACTGATTTTCCTTTGTGGTAAACTCTTGTCAGATCCCCCAAAGAGGCTGGTTGCATGTTGAGGCTCCCTAAAAAATAAGGATGTGATTGAGCTGTAGTGAGACGCCTGGAGGAAGCCCCAGGTGAGCACACAGGTGGAGCACAAGGCCTACAAGGACAGACTGACACAGGTAGCTTGGGCTTCTCTGGATTAAAAAGGCCATGGGAGCAGCACTCCACTCCCTTCAGGTCTCCCAGGGAGGCTCAAGAAAAGATGCAGACCAATTCACTCCAGTGGTGCACAGTGATAGTATGCGATGCATTGTGCAGAAACATAAAACACAAAATTCCAGATAAAGAAGGAATTACTTTGTTTTGTTGTTCTTGTTGTTTTACCCTGCCTCAGCAATGGTCAGTCATGGGACCAGCTGTGAAGTCTTTATGTTTGAAGCAAGTTGACACAGTTGAACCTGCTCTGAGCAAGGAGTAGCACTGCAGATAAACAAATGAAAAGAAAGATCTTTTGAAATGAATTCTAATAAAAGCTGA
Organism: Odontophorus gujanensis; assembly: GCA_013399175.1. NCBI lineage: Eukaryota > Metazoa > Chordata > Aves > Galliformes > Odontophoridae > Odontophorus > Odontophorus gujanensis. The sequence goes on from VXAB01013296.1 coordinate 104,317, forward strand.
AATAAATCATCATCAACAAAAAAATTTGTTGTTAAAACAACATATCCAGAATGAACTACACAACTCCACCTAGTCAGTATTTTTTCTGATTAACTCACTAGCACTGGAAGTAAGTATTTGCTGAGCTCAGTATGTGGACTGAAATATTTGATGTCACATTTATGACCAGTATTTGGCAGGACTGCTGATAATCCCAGTGAATCTATGCTGGCGCCCAAAACTCTCTGGCTGCATGGGTTCCTTGGAAGGTGATATTCCATCCACACTGAAGACAAAAAGCTCCTGCAGCCACTCAAGGAAAAGCAACATGCCATGAGCTGAGCTGGAAGGAAAGCTCTCCATTCAAAAAATGGCAATCAATGGCACACTAAGAGCTACTTAAATAATAGAAACATAGGTTTGGGTGGGAAGGGACCTTTAAGATCATCTAGTTCCAAACCCCCTGATATAGGCAGGGACAATCTCCCACCAGAGGCACCTAATGGAGGAGGAGGAGGGCTAGCTAACATCTGAAGTGCTCAACCTTCAAGCTATACCACAAGAGAAGTGCTCTGGGAGGAAAGAAGGAACTCTGATTTCCTTGAAAAGTGACACCTAGAAAACACCAATGGAAGCACTGAGGGCAGGTCAAGATGCACAAGAATAAGGCAGAAACTGCCGAAAATCAATTTAAGTAGGCACTGAAAGATTAAAACATCTAGAAAGATGTTTTTGACTACATTTAAAAACAATGAAACAAACAGAAAACATGCACGCACACCCAACAGAAAAGGTAAGGGATGCTATCCAGAAAGAACCACAGATGAAAATCATTTAGGAGCAGTCCCATAACTAAGATACAATAGCAAGAGAAGAACTGTTTTCACTAAAGGGTATTGCTTAAGAACAAATGGGCATTTTGGCCCTGGACAATTTTAGGCTTTGAATGAAAGAAACATTCTGGATCCTCAGAGAAATAAAGCTTTGAAACAATCTCCCACAGAAACAGAGGGGAGGAGAAAAAGTACTTTAAAGAAGGGCTCAACAACTTAATGAAAGGGATTGCATGAGGCAGAGCAGTTGGCTCAAGAGTCCCAAGACATTCCTTCAAATTCTTTGTTCTCCTCCAGAAAAAGCCAGTAAAACCCTTACCCACCTTTATTACAATAGTCATATGACATTAACACAGTGTAATGATTTGCAAACCTTTCTTAGCCCTGTGTTGTTTCATCACTATGAGCAGAAGATTTTTTAAAACATCCAGCTGAAGAAGTAGCAGCTAAGCATAACTGCTAAAGAACTGAGAACTTTAAGAACTATTATGTACAGCGTATAGCCAGTACCTCTCCCAAAATCTGCATGGAATAAAGGTTGCTATAACCTCAATTCAATCTAGACGTAGAGACACTACTAAGTATTTCTTCTACCTTGCTACAACTCTATTCCCTTACCATATAAAAACATTCAATTTTTCAAAACCTGTATTGTCCCCTGACAAAAATTTGCTTTTATGACAGTTTACTAGATGTATTAGAATGAGTACAGAAACCAAACACAGGGAAGAGTCCTCTCCCCTCACAATAAAGAAACTTGACTCTTAGTCAATTAAATACAGACTTCAACTAGTCAGCTGAATGCAGAATTTAGAAGAAAAGCAGAAACGGAGTAAGCCATTTGGAATGTACCACTTCTATGGCAGCAAAATACAGGCACTTGTAATAGTGATGCAAGCTTCAGGATAGGAGGAGTTGGGTCTGGAGATTTACAGCATATACATAGAGGACTCCCCTTCAGCTGCTGCAGTGTCAGTTGAAAAACAGAACAATGTAACTTAAGCCTCCATAAATTATATACTGTTCTAAACTGCAGCTAAGTTGTTCACTGCTACCAGTTTAACAGTCCCTGCTTGGTTTCATCTTTAGCTTTCTGTGGCTTACATTCCTTGCCTGTATACGTCAATCTGTATAAACCACAGTAGAAATTGTTCAAACCATGGTGTCTAAGCAGCTGTGCATATCCAGCCAACAGCAATCAAAAGCATATATATACACACACATGTATATATATGAGACATATATATGCATACACACACATGTATGCATATATAGAGATAGATGAAGAAATAAAACACATTTAAAAACAGCAACACTGTAGGGCATGCAGAGGAGTCAAATTAAGTACATCACTCATCCCTGCCACAGATATTAAGCACTGCAGTGGAAACTGGCCTCAGCACCAAAGCCCTGGCAGAGCAGATGGGGCAGGCAGGAGGGTTTTGGAGACAGTCTTGTGTGGAGGGTTATGGGTGCCACAGCCCAGCAGGGATGACAGCACAGTTGAGGCACACAGGTGAAACTGTCAGGTGAGGAAGGATCTTCTGAGCAGCCAAAATCTTGTTTCCAGGATCCCGTGCTGCATTAAAGCAGGTTATGAGTAGAAGAGCCCCTTTTCCTGCTGCAGGAGCAAAGCCCCAAGGGAATGTAGAGAGATTGGCAGAGGCAGCCTGGATGCCCTGTGCAGGAAAGCAGCCTTGGGGCAGCAAGTAGTGTAGCCAGATACTAGAAAAGGTGAACTAAGCTGCGCACTAAGCAACAGCACTGAGGTGACTGCTGGGGAAATTTTTGTGCCTCCTGAAAGGCAAGCAGTAGGAACATCTCTGCCAGATACTTAATGAGTACTTGCCAGTTAGGAAATCACCAGCCAATTCAAAAGCTGTTTTGAGAGTTCATCAAAAGACTTTCTTGAACTATACAAAGCATCTTTAATGTGAGGCTCCAGTGAATGCTTCCGTCAGTCAAGGGTTCAGTATTGGATTGATGCTTTGTGTCAAAACAATTTGCCTGTTTAGTATTCAGTCCTACTCTGTCATTAATCTGTATTAGACACAGAAAGCAGGGATATGCACAGTTCTCAGCTTCGTCAGTGTACATGAAATCCTTTATATGGAAAAGTCCTTGGAATGAGAAACTGAAGCAGAATAATCATCCTACAATTACCTCCTTGAATCCAGATCATCCAACTCCCATTCACATTACCTCTCTTATCTGAGAAGCGAGACAAATTTCAGAGTTCAAGTGCGTCCTCCTGGAACCCATTTCTAGGCACATGTAGCATAAGAATATGGCTGGAAACAGCACAGCTTTATCAAGAGTACGTTATGTCTGACTCACCTGACTGCTGTCAGTGAATGAATAGTTGTACTCGTAGAAAACAGACGTAAATTCCACTTGGCTTTATTAAGCTTTTCAATGTCATCCCCTTCAACATTCTTGTAACCAAGCGGGGACATCAAGGTAATCAAGGCAACCAGACAGGCAAAACCTAGTTAGATGAGTGGTCCCAGAGCATAGTGGTTACCTGGGGAACAAGATGCTCAGAGCTCATGCAGCCACTATCCTTGGAGATCTGCAAAACCCAGCTGGACAAAGACTTGGCAACCTGGTCTGATGTAGCCACTCTGATCAGGCAGCTGGACAATATGTCTTCCAATCCGAATTATTCTATAATTTTGAAGAATACCATGCAAGTTTTATAGGAAAACATCACTACAGAGTTAATGCTGTACCTAAAGATATGACAGATTTGCTAACATAGAAGAATCTAGGACTAAGAAGCTCACAAAATCATTCCAACTGTTGCCCCATAATACAATTGTTAACATTACTTTGTAAAGAAAGAATGAACAATCCCGGGTCATACATATTGTAAAATCAAAACCAAGACCGAGGCCTGTCCCATACAGTTGACTGGATTCTAGCCTTTACACTGCATTGCAGCCAGATCTATCCAAACAGGTCAATAGAAATACTTAGATCTTTCCCACCTGCTTTTATCGATGACACCGCCAAGGCCAGACAAACCCCTCATGTGTGCATTGGCCTTTACTCAGCACTTCCTCCTGACAGCTACTGAATTCTGAGGTCCCTCAAGATACTCTCTGCAACCAACCATTCTACAAATACTACATCATCTATGAAACAAGGATGCTTACAGCACACTCAAGTACCAAGGTGCTACAGACAACTCCACACAAGACCTGCTGGACACCTACCTGTGCAACCTGGTCTAGGGAGCCCGCTTTGGCTGGGGGGTTAGACTAGATGATCTCTGGAGGTCCCTTCCAACCTCTACAATTCTGTGATTCTGTGAAAGATAACTGGAAACATGTGAGAAGTTGACCAAATTAGCCTAGGTAAGACCTAAACCAGACTGTGGCATTTATTTCCAGGTGCCATCTTACTATACTGCTATATGCTTTTTTGATTCTTACTGCTTTTAAGAACAGACCCTTACAATAGCACTTGTTGATATATTATGCTATTCTGATACAGAAAATAAATGTGAAAATCAGATTTTACTCTCATAATGGAAGTGTTGGCTTTGGGTACAGAATTATGCTTTATTTTTTACTGGGAACGAAGGGAGGGAAGAAAATCCAGATTAAAGACTTCCAAAAGATTCCTAAATCCACAGATTTTTTACCACTATCATCTGGAATCTTTGACCAGCCCCTACAGTTTGGAAGCTATCTGGACAAATTATTCACTTTTGGAATATTCAAGCTGTCACTGATCTCCCAGAAAGATATGTGAACAAATCAAAATGCTTCACATGAGTCTGACATCTCCAGCCAGAAAACCTCACGTCACTAAGTCAGTTTTATTACAAGTCTCAAGATATTGTTAATATAAGCGTATTTTGTCCCCTGGCTTCGGGTATTGGTATGTCTCAAATTTTGTGAAGGTTTCCACTTCCAGACCTGACAACGGGAACTCACAGGAATGCAAACAGCTAACAGTGCTCTACATGACAGCGCACACCCGCTGGCGGTTCCTAGAACCCCAATATTATTCTTAGAAACTTGGTTTCTGAGAGCCAGTTTCCAGATATTTCTTCTGGAATAGGACCAGAATTGCACTTTAAGTGCAGGTGTGAATGGTAAAAAGTGGTTTTTGCCACTGCAGCATTTGAGCTTTAAATCGTCAAGCTGCACTTCTGAAATAGCATACAGCTATTTACAAAGGTGGTGAGGTGCTTTCTTCTCAGAGCTAACTAGTTTATGCAAAAAAAAACGATGACAAAAAAAAAACACAACAGTAATGCTCAAAAAGCATTACTCCTATCACGTGGAAGGGAGGGATAGAGAAGCTTTCAATCACTTGCAGATTCAAGTTACTGCACATAGTTAAACACCTGATTTATGGGTACAGGCACTATTTGCCTCCGCACATTATGGTAGGAGGACTTCACATTTTGTTTTTTGTGGCTCCAGTTTTGCTTCAACAAGTCAATTGTGGGTGGAAGTAACCAAATAGCATGCAAGATGCCAAGTAGAGGCCTCTACAAACTTGGCCCACAGTAGACATCCTTGTTACAGTCTTTGGTTTTCAGTTCTCGTTTTAATCCCCCGTGCTTCTAGCATCTGCAAATTGTTTAGTAAATTTAAGTCCTTCATTTATCTACTTACAGTGCAGCCTGCTTTCCTATAATATTTTATCATCAGATCTGTGGAGCTGCCATCTCTCCACTTGGATATTAAATGAAGCAGGAGAATTAATGCTGCTGATCTTTAAATTGTTGTCACCAGGAAGTTGCAGGCATCAGTAAGAGTTTGAAATCCTATTTGAAATACTGCTGCCACAGATGAGAGGGCAATATGAAACACCAGCAGTACATTTGAAAGGGTCTTAAATACAGTTCTGCTATATCTCTAAGCATTTAACTTTATTATTTTACTCCTGCAAATTATTTCCTCACAATGAGTAAATATTAAGTGTCAGTGAGATGTTAACTACTCTACAAATTAAAGACTATTTATCTTTCCCTTTTCTTCAAACATAAAAAAGAGAGGGAAAGACATGAATGCCTTATTATGGTTTTGATGAAATTTCGTACAACACAAAAATAGATAGAAGAAGATCATGGAAAGATAGTGCAATATCATTTCAGTGATTTATCTCCATAAGGAATTATTGCTGGTTTTTTCATGTATTAACACACCAATTTTTCCATTGCAGATTGGAACAAAGGAAACATGATACAATTACAATAGAGACAGTGGCATTTTTATCTAAAACCCAAATTGCTCTTTGAAAACCCCACTCAAATACCGAACAAACAAGAGAGTAAAACTTAGAAGCAGCTCCCACCACACCTAAAAAAATGAAAAATACAATGGGTGTGGCATGCAGTGGAGTAAAAAGAATCTTCCCCTCACTTCAGCTTTCAGTGAACTGCTCATTTCCAGACAGCTGTTCTGCTACAAACAAATAGCCCAGGTCTGGTCCAGGACATAAAGGATTTTCTATTAACATGTTTTCAGCTAGGTAGCAGTAATCTGCCACTATTTCCGCATATCATAATGAAACAGGATTACACCCTCAACTAGTCAAAACAACAATAAAAATCCACCATCACCACACCACCATGTGTTGGGAAACATTCGCGCTGCAAGGAAGAAATGCTGTGGGTAGCTCTATTGCCATGGCATAGCACTGTTCCTCAAGAGTCTCATCTCTCACTGAAAGTTTCTCTTGCCTTACAGATCCCATTTCAAGTTCCTAGATGGATTGCAAAAATGAGTCCCATGGAGTTCTGGGTAATCCACTTGGCTCCCATCGCTCTTCCAGCCCTTCCAAGACTGCAACTGTTCCAAGGCAAGCGCAGAAACCCAAGTGTACTTCTCATCTGATGTACTGTGTAAGCAAATAACATGTCTCTCTTCTGGAAAGAGATGCGAGTCCGACAGCTGTGCAGGGGAGGCTGGCCTTGCTCCGTGCTGCTTAATTTATTTCAGACCTGAACACCTAAATGACTTAATCGGTTTCAGCAGCTGACCACTATGATTTGATGACCACATATGGCCAAATACTGAGGGAAAAAGAAGGCTTGAGTTAGCAGCACAACCAGAGCTTTTTAAATGCAGAACAGGTGAAAACACAAAATCATTTGGTTACCCAAGACAGTCAGCTGCAGACACGCACAAAAAAAAACCAACAAAACAAGACGGATGTTGGCAGTTGGTAGTATTCAACATTAGAAAACTGACTTTCCTTATGGACTTCTACATTTGCAATAGATATCCCCAGAAAAGACTGGAAAGGCACACAGGGATTTTAATTCCCTTTAAGAAAAATTCCATAGTAATTCAAAATGTCTGCAACAGATGCTCATTTTTAAAAAACATGCAGCCTTCAATCAAAATTCTTCACCCAAAAGATATGAATGAAACTGATATTTACATTTAATCCACTGCATCAAGGGACACAAAATGCCAGAGACTGAATACTCAAAGAGCAGGGAACATGCTGCTTGACACAGATGCCAGCTAACACCAGGCAAGGAACTTAGGAATACAGATATAAATCAGTGCTTTAAGATTCAGAATCTGCAATTGTTTTGGATGATAAACTACCACTCTCTCCTTTCCTTAAAAAAGCATGAACAAAGTCAGAAAAAAACTGTTCACATAGCAAAAGGAACAGTAGCTGACTGGTGGGAGAATATTAGAGAGTATGTGTAACTGATGTCTAACACAGAGAAAGCACTATGTGGATATAAAAAATAAGAGCTATAAAATTACTCTGAATTTTGGAAAAAAAAAATTGCCAGAATAACCTTCTGATACTCAACTATAGGTATATATAGATATTTAAACATATATTTCCCCAAAAGAGTGAAAGAAAACCCAGAATGAACAAAACACTTGGGGAAGATTCACCAACAGGGTTTAGAGCAACAAATAGCAGTAGAGTGAAAAAATGGCTTAAATGTGGTAACATGCTGGAAGAGGATTTTTTTTCAACCATGAAGTATAATTTGACATTAATATTGCTTCAGGTATTAGGCATTCATAAATAGCATCATCAAGCACATGCTGTTGAGCCAGAAGAAGTCATTGCCAATTAAACAAAATCAGCCTCCCCTTTCCCTTGCTATATTCAACAGCTCTCCGACAGGAAACACAGCTGAATTTTAACTACCAACAACATACTTTCAGAGAACTTTCCTGAAGCACAGGTCAAGTGAGATCACCAAGGGTCATCAGGGAAAAACTGATCCTTGGGTGAGACACAGACACATGGAAATTATTTTCGTTTTACCTGCTCTGTCCCCCAGTTCCAAGGTTCCAGCTCTTGTCTTGTACAGGAACATAAGTATGCACATTGAGAAGATTCCATTGCAACTGTATTTTCACCAAAGAGTAGAAATCACAAGCCACAGAAGCAGACCTGTCTCACCTCAGCCAGATTTAAAACTGCATGCAATAGTACAGAACCAGAGGACAGCAGTCAGTCCTCTCTTGGCTAATAATCACGAACTCACTAAAGCACCATGGGGGCTAAAAAGATGGGTGGAAACATCTCTTCTTACGGATTGCATTCTGCATTTCTAGGATGTCCTACCTTGTTGTACCAGATAGGGCTAGCTTTTAATGCACTACACCTCAGAGAAAAGTCTCACTAGGATAAAGGAAAATGAGTGCATACTGGGGGTTTGGAATGAACAACATTTCTGTACCTGATAACAGTAGGTACATTAAAAAAAAATAATTAAAAAAAAAAAGCCAAAACCAATAATGAGTTAACTCCATACAGGAGTTGCATTTCTGAAGCAATCTAAGGTCATTAAATAATTGGGTGAAATACTGCTACCATCGGGCCTTTAAATGGACTAACTGTAAGATTAATGCTTATAAATGTGTTTTTATAACAATTAAGTAACACAGGGAAAAGATGTTTACAGGGATATATAAAAGGACTTAGCTTTTGGCATAGATGAGTGAATTGAGTACTTTGAAACTCAGTTTTAATATTAATGGATGTGCAGTCTGAATGTATTCAAATGGAAATATATTCAAATGGAAATATGCCAGCATTCTAAGAGTTCACTTATTTCTTGCTTCTTTTGGGGGAGGGAGGGGGTAAAAGAAAGAGGACAAGATTTGGGTTATATTCATCTGCACTTCATGATGAATAGCCAGAGTACGCAGAGTAATATTTCAGTACAAGGAAACCCATTGATCAGACAAATATTTGTTAGGTCATAAAAATCTGATTATACTGCAACAACCCTGTACTAACTCAATGCTAAGTGCTGGGTCTTAATACTGTGTGTGTGGCAAACATACTCACTAAGAATTACGATCTACTTTGTTTATGCCCAATTTGAATGCTTTTCTCCTCAGATGATTTATAGTTATATTTTTTCTTTCAAGGCTCAGTTCCTAGAATTCTTAAACAGTTCCATCTCGACCAACTCCAGATTGTTCATTAGCTGTTTTATGAATTCTGAGATCTTATGTTGCCAATTCAGCAATCCTGTTGCTGTCTCTTTCTGAAAAGTGAATTTCAGCTAGTAGGTAATTCACTCCAAAACTGAGGTTCAGATTCTCTGAATAAGGCAACTTGCCAGTGTGCCTGCTGTCACCAAATGGGTTTTTGTTTTACAGTATCCTCCCTGGGGCCACTTTAAGGCTTGTTTGGAAATTCCAACCTCCAGTCCTGATTAGTCCACAAGTGTCCCATCTCCTTGAAATCCCACTTCTATTGAACAATGTCAGATATGGAGCCTTCCTTCACATCTGACTTCAGCAAAATACCTACTGCCTTCAGGCAACCCTTGGCAAATCCATTCTTTCTGGGTTTGGGAAGAACTTAATAACAAATCTCTCCCACAACCTGAGGGGGGATGGACGGTGACACTAATTTAGAATAGTTTATTTGCATCTACATCAACATTGAAAAAGCATTCGTTTTTTCCAAGGCCTTTGCAGAAGGCACGAAAGAAGCCCAAATGCTACTCTCACTGTCTGCAACAGTCTCCACAAAGTAAGTCTCCTTTCAGTAATAAATCTCAGTAAATAAAAGCAGAAATGTATCCACCTTCCAAATAACACTGATTAATGAGTAATATGCAGGTTTGCTGATATACTGCATCACCCAAGCATAGGAGGAAGGATACTCCAAGAGGCCTAATGATACTTCCTTAAACTTTACATAATTGGAATGACCATACGGTATATGTTAATACCCGGATACTTAAACACTCCTAAACAAGGAGAAAGCTATGGTGTTAATATACACATTCAGTTTGAATCCTCCTATAGGATTACTTTTTCTTAAAGCAAGTTGTGTGGTTAACTTTTAGGATGTCACAGCTTTTCATTCTCACTTATCTATTGCTTATCTGGTGATTCATATTCAAAGTGATGGGTTGAATGGCTGTTGTTTGGGCTTTTGTTGTTGTTGATTTTTTATTATTATTTCTTCTATTTCTTCTTCCAACAATTCCTGTAACATTCACGATGTTCACATAACTGAAAGGATGAGGGGGAGCTGAAGAAACCAGACAAATGGTACTCTGACCTTTGCTCTTAAAAACAAGAAAAAAACCCACACAGATGCCTGGAACACTCCCTGGGTGGCACTCCCTGAAACATTCCCTGGAGCCTCTCATGTAGCCACTGCACGAAGGTTTGTTTTCCTTCTCCAGTGATGCTTGAATGGTCAGAAAGAGCAACATGCGAGCAAGAAGTTCTACTGACCAGGTAGCCATGCTGCACATTCACTGAATATTTTATATCTGTATAATATTTGATTATACTTGTTAAAAAAGCCTGAAAATCCGTTGGTCTTGTCACAGAGAAGATGTACAAAAAATAAACATCAAGTTGATGTTCAAGAGAGGGGAAATATGACCAAATGTATCTGAAATGTTTATTGATTCAGAAATAACGTAGTCGGCAGAACTAAGAAGGCAACTGTCCCTCTTTTTCAACACATCCCAGGATAGCATTGAACTTCTTGGCCTCAAGGACACTGTTGGCTCATGGCCAACCTGTTGTTCACCAGAATGGCCAGGTCCTTCTCCACAGAGCTCCTCTCCAGCAGCATCCAGCATCCCCTAACCTGTACTGATGCGTGTGGTTATCCCTCCCAAGCTGCAAAATTCTACACTTGCTCTCGTAGAAACTTTGTCAGGTTCCTCCCAGCTCAACTCCCAGCACAGCCTTCCAGTGTGTCAACCACTCCTTCCAGCTTTGTATCATCAGCAAGTTGCTGAGGGCGGGCTCTATCCACCTGTAGGTCACTGATGTTGAACAGGACCAAACCCAGCAGCAATCCCCAGACTGTGCTGCTCATGACAACGTTCTAAGCTCTGCCAGTCAGCCAATTCTCAGTCCACCTCACTGCTCACTCATCTATCATTCCACTCTCCCTAAGCTTCTTAACAAGGATGTTGTGAGAGACAGTCAAACACCCTACTGAAGTCAAGGTACACAACATCCACTGCTCTTCCCCCATCCACCCAGACAGTAATGGCATCATAGAAAGGTACCAGGTTAGTCAAGCAAGATTTCCTCTTAGTGAATCGATGTTGACTATTCCTGGTAACCTTCTCTTTCAATTGCTCGAAGACAGCACCCAGAACAAGTTGTTTCAACATCTTTCGAGGGATGAAGGTGAGGTTGACTGGCCTGTAGCATCTCAGATCCTCCTTCTTGCCTTTTCTGAAGACTAGAGCAACCTTGTCTATCCTTCAGTTCTTTAGACATCCCTCCTGTTTGCCAAGACCTTTCAAAGTGATAGAGAGAGGTTTAGCAATCACCTATGCCAGCTCATTCAGCAGACGTGGGTGCATCCCATAAGGGTCCATGGATTTGTGTGCGCTGAGTACTCCCTGATCATCTTGCCCTCAACCCCAGGAGAGTCTTCCATTCCCTTGACTCTCTCTGTTACCTCCAGGGTCTGGGAATCCTGAGGGGCAGTCTTCATTGTAAAGACTGAAGCAAAGAAGACATTCAGCATCTCCACCTTCTCACCATCCCATTACCAGGGCACCCACCTTCATTTAGTAAGGGACCCACAAAAAAAAACACCACCACGTTTCTTGTAATCCTTTACCTCCTTTGCAAGACTTAATTCCAAGAGAGCCTTAGCCTTCCTCATTGCATCCCTACAGACCATGAAAACATTCCTAGATTCTTTCCAAATGGGCAGGTCCTTTTTTGATGTTTCGTACTTGAGGAGCTTGGTATTTTCTTACAAAGAAAGATAAAAAAGACGCTGAAGACACTGAGACACTGAGGGTGTTCAGAGAAGAACAATAAAGCTGGTGAAGCATCTGAAGCACAAGTGTCTTACAGGGAGTGGCTGAAGGAACCAGCATTGTTTTGTCTGGAGAAAAGGAGGCTCAGGGGAGAACTTATCACTCTCCATAACTCCCTGAAAGCAGGTTATGACAAGGTGAGGGTCAGCCTCTTCTCTCAGAAACTTGGAGATGTAGCACTGAGGGACATGGGTTAGCGGGCATGGTAGGAATGAGCTGGCAGTTGGACTTGATGAACTTAGTGATCTTTTCCAACCTTCATGCATTTATGATTCTATGAAAATGACCTGACAGGTCATTTTGGTTTGGAAACTGTTTGGAAACATCCTGTCTTCTACTGACTGGTGGGTCCCACTCAAACACTGCCAGCTCTGAGACAATTACTGTGGCTAGATTAAGCCATTGCAACCAATAAAAGAACTTAATTTGAAGCTTCTGTCTATATACAGCCCTTAAGGTATTTTCATTGTGTAAAGGCTGCATAACAAGGGCATCAGCACAACTGCAGCATTAACATTCAAAGCTCCATTTTCAAGCAAGACTTCTCTGACCTGGTTAAATGAAATAATTCCTACACAAAATGGAATCCCTGTGTGATCTAAAACCAAGGGTCATTATCCTTCCATATTTGTTAAAAAGAAAAAAAAAGAAAAAAAAAGAACTGATACTTGTTTTAAATAACTCAAATGCATCCTCCCTCCCTCTTCTTTTCCTTTGCAAGACAAGACTATTATTTTCACAGCTGAAAGCAATAATTTCTAAATGGGAAAACATTGCCAAATGAGAAACTTCTGATTATCACCAAGGCTCTCAACTGCTTTTTACTTTTTTTTTCTTTTGGGGGTTGTTGTTGATTTTTGTTGGTTTTGGTTCTTTTCTTCCAAACAACCATCTACATGAGGGTAAAATTTAACACATTTACAGGAAAGTAGTTCTTCAAAGCATTTACGCTTTTTCTAAAAGCACCATTAATACAGTTCATATTTTGGCACCACAGCTGTGCTCTGCTAATCTTAGGACAGGAAAAGCTTCACTCACAGCACTTGGAAGAGGAACATGAGCATCTTTCAAAACCTTATCTACTGAGTAACAGCAATTTTCAGACTGTTTTTAATGTGTCACAAAGCAGAGACTAGCTTCTGCAAGAACCATCTTTGCCTTAAATGTTCTTAAAGGCTGAATTCTGCTTAATGAAAAGACTAGTGCCGGTTTTATACAGGCTCTCCTCCTCTGCTGCTCCCCAAGACATTCTTAAGCTACCACCAAGTAGCAATCATACAGACAAAAATTACTTAAAATAAGCCAAATCTCTGTTTGCACATCTTGTGCCCATGCAGATGGACATGCACATATTAGAGTAATTGGAAAGAATTCCAGCAGTAGTCTTAATACTGAATAGTTTGAATAACTTCGACAACAGGTACCAGAGGAAAGGCTCAAAGGATGGAAGCACGTTTGGTCAAGCAGAGGTCCAGAAAATATAGGTCACTTACCATCAGGAGAAAAGCAGAATACACACAGCTCTCTAAGAAATTGTCTGGAGATTACATCAGATAGAGCTCTCTTCTCCTTGAGCACTTCACCAGAATACTATGACTACTTTCATAACCATTGGCAGGACTTAAATTTGATTTTCCTAAACTGATTGAACTGAATGACATCAAAACAAATTCAAGTAACAGCCTATGTAACCAAAAAGTTATTTTCAACTAGATGTCAGCCAAGAGCACAATACCATCTTCACAAAAATGTTTTCAGATATTCCATGTACAATTTAGTGGTTACAGAAAAGATTAAAAAAAAAAAAAAAAAAAAAGGGAATGAGGATTTGTTTTTTTGGTGCAAAACAAAGAAAAAAAAA
>VXAB01013296.1:122825-139145 GCA_013399175.1 Odontophorus gujanensis
ACTACAGGAAAAAAAAAAAAAAAACAGCAAAAAAAACAACCTTTTATTATTGTATGACTGTGTGTTTCAGTCAGTCCTGGAGGCTGAAACAAATGAAGCTAACACAGAGTAATAACAAATCTGAAGTGCAGGTGTCAGGCTTTGAATTGCTTAGCAACTTCTCATTTCTATCTATAAAAAATAAAAAATAAAATGTAAAAGTAACTAGATACACTTCTTAACTTTGGGAAAAGACTTGCACATTGTAACTGGGAAATGAGAGACCAGAACAAGAACACAGATGATTACATTCACAGTTGCATAAGTAACACCTACAAGGCAGTGAAGAGTCACATCATGCAACTTATGCATGTTGTATAAGTTGCATGGGACAATAAGACTACCTTTTGCAAGGTGCTTTCCCATCTAAAGGTAAAATTAAATGAAGAATTTGCACACACACACACCCCATAAATCCCCTGCTTAGCTTTTATCCCTGATTACTTCAGGACAGCATCCTCCAGACAGTTTGGAACACAGTTCTACCACTGTGCAGAGAGGTTCAATACTGCAAAATGAAGAGTTTAGTACTGAAATACTGGCAGAACCATATCCATCGTTGCACAAAATAGACATTAAAGTATAACATTAGTTTATTTCTCAGCTTTCAGCTACAGGCACTTAAAGGACATAGTGATTTTGAATTTATGCATGGTGTATTACACCCAATAGTGCAACTGTGTAATTTTGACGCGTGAACACAGGAAAACAAACAACCAAGATTAAAACTTCATTGTCGTTGTTCTTTTTTAACTAGCAACATTTGATTTAAAAAGAAACAAAATTGGTATCTTAAGATAGCTACAGGTTTATAGGCACATACACATTGTACTACCTTGCTGTCCATACCATGTTTGAGTTCATTCACAATTTAATATGAAGAAAACAATTGGCATTCATAATTTAACTCTGATTCTTGCATGCTGTCAGGTATGTGTTTAGTCTTAAACCCTTGGCTTCTAAACTATGTGAAAGGGGGAATAATGTTAAGGAGATGCAAAGAAAACAAGATAAAGGCAGGTTAACTTGGTTTAAAAGTGATGGATAATTCAGTTTTGATTCAGGTCATATAGCAGTATGCAATTGCAGCCTCTTCTCTTATCTTTGCATGCGTGCATTAAAGGAAACACCGAGCCTCCATTTTTAAGAAGGACAGCTAACAGTTCACAATCAACATAACAATTTTAGATGAATACAAATTCCCTTTTCCACTCCCCATGCTCAGTTGAGTCTCAAGTAAGGAATCACAAGGGGCGTCCAAAAATACTACTGTTCCTCCTCTTTTGCCTGCCAGCATCACTTGGGGATAAGTCATTTGCTCATAAGGTTTCTGTTAAGAAAAGCACAGAGCCTCCTTTGCTGCAGATTATCAAATGGGTAGAAAATTTTGACCTCTACAACTGTGCTACTTTAATGGTTAACTGATCACGTGAACTTACAGCTGATAAACTTACCTTTACTTTCTTGGCAAAAGCTGTAATATACAGGTAGGGAGAGACCATCCAGCTGATATGACAATCCAACAGAATACTGGCATGTAAGGAAAGCATCTCATACCTACCCGTATGACCTCACACAACTTACTGTAAGCCTACCTCCTGGGAGATGGTTATCTGAAGAAATAATTACAAGGATAAATGGTGCTTAATTTTTAAGGAACTCACAATGAATGGGCCAGGAGACCAGATTTAACATATTCAAGGAATAAACACAAAAAATAAAAATCCACATTCTCTCTTTGGAGAACATGAAACTTTCTAACTAGCCTCTGTTCCCAGAACTCTAAAAGCAGGCATCCGCAATCTGCGTGAAACAGCACTGTTGCCGATGCTTAAATTCTCTTGTTAAATCTCTCCCATTTNACTTCTCATTTCTATCTATAAAAAATAAAAAATAAAATGTAAAAGTAACTAGATACACTTCTTAACTTTGGGAAAAGACTTGCACATTGTAACTGGGAAATGAGAGACCAGAACAAGAACACAGATGATTACATTCACAGTTGCATAAGTAACACCTACAAGGCAGTGAAGAGTCACATCATGCAACTTATGCATGTTGTATAAGTTGCATGGGACAATAAGACTACCTTTTGCAAGGTGCTTTCCCATCTAAAGGTAAAATTAAATGAAGAATTTGCACACACACACACCCCATAAATCCCCTGCTTAGCTTTTATCCCTGATTACTTCAGGACAGCATCCTCCAGACAGTTTGGAACACAGTTCTACCACTGTGCAGAGAGGTTCAATACTGCAAAATGAAGAGTTTAGTACTGAAATACTGGCAGAACCATATCCATCGTTGCACAAAATAGACATTAAAGTATAACATTAGTTTATTTCTCAGCTTTCAGCTACAGGCACTTAAAGGACATAGTGATTTTGAATTTATGCATGGTGTATTACACCCAATAGTGCAACTGTGTAATTTTGACGCGTGAACACAGGAAAACAAACAACCAAGATTAAAACTTCATTGTCGTTGTTCTTTTTTAACTAGCAACATTTGATTTAAAAAGAAACAAAATTGGTATCTTAAGATAGCTACAGGTTTATAGGCACATACACATTGTACTACCTTGCTGTCCATACCATGTTTGAGTTCATTCACAATTTAATATGAAGAAAACAATTGGCATTCATAATTTAACTCTGATTCTTGCATGCTGTCAGGTATGTGTTTAGTCTTAAACCCTTGGCTTCTAAACTATGTGAAAGGGGGAATAATGTTAAGGAGATGCAAAGAAAACAAGATAAAGGCAGGTTAACTTGGTTTAAAAGTGATGGATAATTCAGTTTTGATTCAGGTCATATAGCAGTATGCAATTGCAGCCTCTTCTCTTATCTTTGCATGCGTGCATTAAAGGAAACACCGAGCCTCCATTTTTAAGAAGGACAGCTAACAGTTCACAATCAACATAACAATTTTAGATGAATACAAATTCCCTTTTCCACTCCCCATGCTCAGTTGAGTCTCAAGTAAGGAATCACAAGGGGCGTCCAAAAATACTACTGTTCCTCCTCTTTTGCCTGCCAGCATCACTTGGGGATAAGTCATTTGCTCATAAGGTTTCTGTTAAGAAAAGCACAGAGCCTCCTTTGCTGCAGATTATCAAATGGGTAGAAAATTTTGACCTCTACAACTGTGCTACTTTAATGGTTAACTGATCACGTGAACTTACAGCTGATAAACTTACCTTTACTTTCTTGGCAAAAGCTGTAATATACAGGTAGGGAGAGACCATCCAGCTGATATGACAATCCAACAGAATACTGGCATGTAAGGAAAGCATCTCATACCTACCCGTATGACCTCACACAACTTACTGTAAGCCTACCTCCTGGGAGATGGTTATCTGAAGAAATAATTACAAGGATAAATGGTGCTTAATTTTTAAGGAACTCACAATGAATGGGCCAGGAGACCAGATTTAACATATTCAAGGAATAAACACAAAAAATAAAAATCCACATTCTCTCTTTGGAGAACATGAAACTTTCTAACTAGCCTCTGTTCCCAGAACTCTAAAAGCAGGCATCCGCAATCTGCGTGAAACAGCACTGTTGCCGATGCTTAAATTCTCTTGTTAAATCTCTCCCATTTTATAGCTAATCACATTTTTATAGCAGGCATGAAGCACTCTACAAGGCCCTTGCTGAGCTGTTCCTGTAAATCAAAACCTTATTCCATCGTTCTGCTTGCTGGCAGCAAAGCAAGGTTACTTTTACCATTTATGGTTGTAAAACCCATCCAGCTTTTTCCCCCCTTCAATTGCTGCCTTTTTTCCACTAGTTTTTCCTTCCCCGCCTTGCTCCAAGAAGGATATTCCAAGCTCAGCTAAACAATTTCAGAACTCATCTTTAAGCTTCTTCTTGTCTTGCAGCCTCATGAAAACATCTAACAAGACGACAAGTGAAATATTAATACAGTATCAAGACCTCTTTTCCTAGCTTAAGTCACACAAAACAAACCAAAGCCACACAAGAACAGCAGCAACTCAAAAGCTCTTTATGGTTATCACCATATGCCCCACACATATCCTAGCTCATAAAATAAGGTCCAGATTGGACTGGAGGTGCTCAGAATCATCGTTTAGCAAAAGATATAAACACTCACTGCAAAGTAGGAACAAGAAAAAAGAAGCAACACAGTTAAATCTTACTGTTGGACCACCTCTAAGCTGCCACCACACTCTGGAATAAAGCAAGCTTAAAGACAAAAACTCCCCCTTTACTGTCCAATTGCACACACAATCCTTTGACACCAGGTATTTAACTGAAACAGCCTCTATTGATTATAGCCACAGACTGAAAGGGTTTTACCAGATCTGGTTTTTTCTTCCCCCTCCTGCCACAGAATCAGACTGAAAGGACTGTCTCTGCCCATCCGCGACTACAGCAGGGCACACATCAGCACCACTGGATGAGCAGCTCCCACACAGCACAGAAGAACAGTGATGTACACTGGAAACAATGGACGTTAAGAAGACATCAACAAAGGACATCAACAATCTCTGGTAACAAAAGTAAACCAACAATTGCTGTTCAGAAATGAATTTCCAGTGCTATTTCCAACTGACTTGAAATTTACACTGCTCCATAGAGATACAGACAGACTATATGGCCTAGATCTGATTTAGCTTCTTATAAGGAACTGCTTTTCCCCCCAAAGCAGTACTTTATACATATCAGCCTGCTGCTTAAATTTTGTGCATTGACAGAAAGTTAAGCATAACTCACTCACACAATTAATTCCTATGTTCATCTCATCACAGGATTTACTGACTCTCTGAGAAACCAGCACTAAGAAGTTACTGACCTTTAAGTTTACAATGTTCTGAACCTTACAGGTAAAAGGAGCAAGCTAGTTAGACTGTAATGTATACATGCACAGATAAAGGCTTTCCAAGCATACTAGTTCTCACACTAACTGGTTTGTGAAGCTGCCCTGGTCAAAGTCTTCTTACCTCAGCAGAAATCTGCAAGTAATCAGTAGAAATGATGCAACTACCTGCTTATCAAGTAGGTTCTTCTTTTTTTGGAAGCATGCCTGAAAAAAAGCTGCTCATTTAGATGTTTGATTTTGTGCATAATTTATTGTATATTGTATATACACACCATTTTCCACCTGGAAAAGCACACTGGTTGTACTGATTAATGGTGCCATTATGATTACATCATTCTGGACTTTGCCCCTTGTAATTAAATATATTTCACAAACCATGAGACAGTGTATGATCAAAGGAAATCAATTTGTAAGGTCGCATGTTCTTAATGCAAACAGACCACCAGCATGTGGCACTCAAAATATCCTTGCACCCTTGCCTCTTAGGTGCAGGACAAGGGAACTGAAGTGCATGGAAAAAGAGCCTGGTGTTGGGCACTAGAGGAATGGATGCACACATCTAGAAAAGGCAGGAGCACCCTACTCTGCCTGCAGAAGCTGCTACAAGTTCACCTAGCCCAGCATGACATGGTACCAAAGAGAGGAACATACTTTCAACCAGAGAGGGAGTCCCTGGGTAAGAGCTGAAAAAAATGAAAATTTTAAGGATATCTCCATTTGTATTCTCTATTTGATGCTCTTCTCACATAGTTATATGAGCACTGAAGACAACTAATGCAATCGCAACCATCAGTTCTTGACTCTCTCAGAGGTTCCCACAGCTGCTAGCTTTATCTCCCTGCCTGGAAACAAAGGTAGGAGAACATCCACTGAAAAACAAATTAAAAACTGAGGCTGCCTTCGAGCAGTCCCTTGCTCTTAGAAGTAAGAAACTTCAAGACAGCAGTCCTCTCTCATGTTTAATATAATTAGCTCCAGATGAATGCCTTTGAGAGCTCATCAACAAAATGGGTAGAAGGAATCTGCTATAACTTTCCAGCTCCATACTCCTGCTATCCTAATGGCAAACCAAATCAAACACGGGTTGTCTGTTGATGAAAACTAGAGGTCAGGTTACAATCTCACAGTATGATGAGTGAACACCTGAAGTAACGCTATTATGTCAGTGGAGTTACCCTAGATTTACACACAAGTGCAAGTGAAAAGCTTTTGACTCATTACATCCCAAATTGCCTACAATGTGGCTGACATCACAACGTATCACAGTAGTTGAAAGATTTAAAGACAATTCCACTTGGGTGTGTTTGAGCAAAAAGAACAGGTTAGATTAATATCTTATTGTCAACATGGCGAGGGTCAACAACAGTACTCTTTTATGTAATTAATTGTTAGATCTCAGCTACACTGCTGTCCCAGTATCTCCTGGGAGGAAGGATAAATTGATTAATCAAGTTTTTTCCATAAAAAAGCAAGCCTTCAAAAGTAGAAACATCTGCTATATTCATTAGTCACTCCTTGGCTTCCATTCAGCAGAAAGACAAACTACAACCTCATTCTCTTCTCTAACCCAGAGAGATCACAGCAAATGGGATCATAGGTGGGAATGCTAGCTACATCTGGAAGGGAAGATGGCTGTGAAGGTTATATATACTTTTTGCTCCTTGTGCACAACAGCACAAAAATGTATTCACACATACTAGCATCTCATGGTCAGTCAGGAAATCACATGATTTACACTAGAAACAGAGGTTCAAGTAACAAAAAAATCTTTAGGTGTGGCATTTAAGAAACATATATATACACACACAGTTATTTCCAAAATCTAATTACAACTTTGAGAATCAAGAAGAGTTGCAGAAATCAGGCAATATGAACTCATGTGAAGATGAGAGTTGAATTCAGATACCAGAAGCTTGGATTTACCCCTGCTATTCAGCTAAATGGACTGAGCAATACTGGCATCATAGACTTCTTCTTTTCTACATCTAGGAATAGTAGCAAGGTCATAAAGCCAAGTACTTGAGAATTAGAAAACAAATGTCACTGCACTACTCGTTTGTATCCTTTTTTTCTGTGTGGCAGTAGTTATTCACAAGACAAAACCGTTTTCTTGAACTCAACTTCATTCAGGAGGGAAGTCCGCATATGACATGCATGAGGCACTCAGCTCAAAGAGAACCATGCAATGAGGTTATCAATGGACTTTATTCACAGCAAAATCCACAACAGGAGTTTACCACTGTGGTGTTGTTTATTACAACACCAAGAGCCTAGCAATCCCCCCAAAAGACCATAGAACTGTGGACAGCCACTCTGCACACGTGGACAGGGCGAATACACATTTTTGAATGCTTTTAACCTAAAATTAAAACTTAAGACATTCGATAATCCCCAAATTACTTAGTAGTCAGTTTTCTGTTTTCTGGGTACTCATCATACAGTCTGATTTCCAGACATGATGTAGGGCAGTGGATCCGTGCTTAAAAAAAAGTGCTTTTCTTTGAAAAAGTAGTCCCTACATGTCTACACACAAGCACTCAAAGCTTGTCATTGCTTTTGATTTGTATAAAGCTTTCTTGATACATCAGAAAGGCAAATACGCTTATCCAAAATATACTGTGAGGACTACACCTGAAGAACTGGTACCACAGTTAAAATCACTGCAAAAAAATACTACAAAGCAGGAATTTGATCAAACAGCAATCTCAACACCAACTGAGGCAGGAAAGCTCTGCAACACAGATTGTTCAAATATGAAGGTATGACAAAAGTAAGTTATACAGAATTTTCTAATTTTTGAGTGCTTAAGTTCAAAGCCATGACTGTTATTTGAAGATGTGGTATATAACACCTACATTTATTGTTTAAACCAACCTAAAATAGAATTTTACACTGCAGTCTTGTATTAAAACCTGCTTGTTTCAAAAACTGTTGACCACTTTCTCATTTTCTACACAAACCTCTGCCATTCAAGCACAAAATTCAAGAAGAGCAGTCATTGTATACTATGGTGAAGAACAGCAAACAGAATCATAGCTGACCAGCGGGTTCCAAAGCCATTTACAAACATGAGACACTAAGAAACCCCACCAGAGATTTCAGAGGTTTTCTATCCTGTCCCACCCTTCCTGACCAGAAATAGAATCTTACCACTTAACCTTTTATTCCCATTTTCCTTCCATTCTCAGACACATGTCCAGCTTACTTTTCAGAGAAAGTGGAGGAACACTTCCTAATCCAGTGTCTGCCTCTTTGCTTCTAGGATTTGGAGGTCTGGGGACTGGAAAGTGGAAGGTGTTTTTCTTTGTTTTTCACAAGTTTAGCCCTTATTTCCTTTCTCCTCTTTCTCAGTTCAAGCTACAGCATCTCTGCAAGTAGTGGCAAAATAAAATTGGAGTATTAGGAAGTAGTTTCTTGTTCAGTTCACCTAGGGTCATGTTCACAGTGACACCTGAGATTTTAAATGCTAATCTCTAGTAATTCTCATCAAACAACCAAATCAAATTTTCAGTGGCTAGCAACTCAATAGAATTTGGATCGGGTATCCCAAGGATACATAATTCTGACAAAAGCCATTCTACTTCCAAACCTGGGACTTCCAATTTACACATCTAGACAAATTAACAATAACCTTTCATTAGAAGTCTTTATACAATTATAAAATATTATTCCAACTTAACCTTCAGAGAAACAGTTCATATGCTGCAATGAAAAAGGATTTAAAAAAAAAGGTTAACTACAGATCAGTAGTACATACCACACCCATATGCACTCACTTGCACGCAACAGCACCAGAGTGAATGCACGTTAGCGTTATGTCTGAGATGGAGATGGTAGTGGGAGAGAAATTCTGCATCCAGGCAGTATTTTAAGCCTTCAGTCTTATCAGTTCACTGAGAGACCTGAGTTGATGTGGAAAAAAATTATATAAAAAACCACTGCAAAATAGCAGCATTCACCATAACAGGGCAAGAAAACAGTTACAGGAAACTACAGACAACCTTCCGCTTAGTCTTCCTACTTCAACTATCCTCTCATCCTACAGTTTAAAGGAAAGACTTTTATCTAACAGAAAAAGAAATGATGAATTAGGGTCATTTATCAACTGGAGATTACGAGGGTACCACATGACCTTTTTGTCTATAGAAAAGTGACCCCGATTATTTGCTCTCACAAAATAATTCATTGATTTATTAATTTACAATGTATCATACTTCCAATGAATTCCCTAAACGCATTTTCATACAAGAGAATGTGTAAGTTTCATTTTACCTTACATGTTTTTTGAAGTAGAGGTCTAATTATTCTTCCTTTTGCCCTTCTGCTAGATTTTACTATAGTTTTAATGCCTAAAAGCAGCCAACAGCAGAACAAGTAGATTAAAAGTACTGAAAGCTTCCTGGAATCCCTTTATAGTACATCTCAGTCACCTTAGAAGTATCTTGAAGTTGCACTGTCAGTGATACTTTCCAGCTTGTGAAGTAATTCAAGTCTGTTTTCTTTGAGCAGGTATTCTCTAAACACAAAATCCATAATGTTCATGTTAACTGGAAGGATATTATCTTCCAAATGGAATGTCCCCACAGTACCGGTACACTCTTAACTTCATGAACAGCAATTCGTGTTCAATTTACAGGTTACAAGCGGCACTACAGGAAGTAAAGTGTTCGTTTGTGAACAAACCTGACAGTATGGCAGAAAAGAGGTGGAGATGCACAGATCATCTTTCATCATCACGTGCTTCACAGCAGTATTAGCTACAAGAGTATATAAGTCTCACAAACATCTAGGCCAACCCTTCCTTCACATTTCCAGCTTAGACCCCTAATCCTACCACAACTTAATTCAATACAAAAAAGTCTGATCCAGTATTAAATATAACTTCCTCTCTCAGATCCCGTGTTCTTACCCATAGCGAGCACAAATAGACCTTAATGCTTTCTCCTTTGCAATAAATTTTTCTGTACTCAAATATCCATGTGTTTCCTCTTTCCTGATTTAACAGACTAAATAAATGTACGTATTTCAGTAGTCTCAAACTTTTTGAACTTCTGTTCATTCAGAGTAAATTCAAGGGAAATAATCATTACACTTCTAACAAAATACATTTGTAAGTCCTCAAATTATCTTCAAGATACTTTTTAAAAGTAAGCATACAGCTTGAAATGCAAAGTACTAAAATTCGATTTTAAGAGAAGGTTCTATATTTTATCTTAGCACTTTGCAAGTTGAAGGATGGCATTTAAATGCTAATGTGAAGGAACTGTACTTACATTTGCTTTTCTTAAGACCCTGCAGTGGTTGATGCCACCTACGTAGCACCGTAGCACTTTTTACTTTAAATACATGAAAGGTTCTGTGGTGTCAAACTGTATAGCTGTGCCTAGACCAGTACCTTCTTCCTTACCAAGATGACTGAAATCCACTTAAGTGCTTCAGGACATGGAATTCATTCATTACAAAGGTACTTGCCTCTTGTGACACTCGATGGACCACATATATCTGAGAACGGAAATACCTTTAAAAACCTCCATGGTGTTACAAAGTGCAACACTGGATGGACTAAGCTATTCCACTTCAGTTTGCTTTGGCAGATTTTCAACCCTCCCGTCTATTCCTGCCTAGTTTTCACTCACAAGACTTGGAACAATTCCATTTATCAAGTCTACCTAGATGGAGAATTAGGTTGGCCTCTAAAATAAAACAGGGAGGAAAAGAGGGAAAAGTAATGCAATTCAATACCGTTAATTTTCTCACCATGGTTTTGTGTATGCTGTTCAAAAGTAGAAGGTGGACAAGAAAAAAATATTTGAAATCTGAAGACTCAGAAGACTACTTTTCAAGTCATGCTACCTGACACAATACAACATTAGTTAACTATGAAAATCTATTTCTGTGAAAAAATCATAACCAAAAATAACGTCTCTGAATTGTTTTCTGCTAAAGACAGTAAAGGCAAACATTCATTTCCCATAGTATAATGGTTCTGCCTAAAAGAGATATTTGCTAAAATTCCTCAAAGGACTGAAGAGCTTCCAGCCGTGCATATTTTATGCATATACCTATACAATGAAGAAACATGTATGTGTGCATACAGGTACACACAATATATACACACACACGTCATATTCAACTTAGAATTCAATGCACACAAAATAAGTTTTCCATTTTATTTACAGATGTTTCAATAAATCACAATCGTCACAAATGAAGATCTTAATTCAAATCTAGTTGTTCATGATTATTTATGAAAACTAAACTACTTAAAGCTACATAATTCCTTTCACGGTGACCTGAATTTGACTTCTACAAGCCAATCTGGTTTGGTAGACATAGCTACACGATGAGAAGTACAAGAATACAGGAGAAAAGAAAAAAAAAAATTAAGTATTTCGCATGGGCATGATGGTTTTCATCTTAAAAATTCTCTCAATTTGTGAACTTGTAACAATTTTGCTGTTTAGTTTACAGATCTTGGAGGAAGCTATATTCACAGAATCATGCAGTTCCTGAAGCAAATTTGCTGAGCATGTTTAAGTATTACTCCATGACATGTCATCTTTGGTAGTGTATTTTCTCCTCTGTGACACAGCTGAATTATTAGTTAGATCATATACTCAAAGATCTTCTTGTGCTCCAAGCTTTTGCTAAATATTACAGTTTAAATCAGAACCTTAAAGTTAAGTCAAAGCCTTTGAATATTAAACTTAACATGCATTTATTCAAATTAGAAATAAGTTCGTTATATACAGGATAAAATGATATCATAAGATATTGAAATAATAGTTTAATATCTACCATTTGAAACAAGCAAAGAAAACAAAAAAAAACAAAAACAAAAAATAGTCAAGAAAAATCAAATTTGCTTTGGTGGCAGGTGACCATCTTGCTTGTTTTCTGGCCAAAAGGGACTGAAATGATAAATGACAACTTCCACAGATGGATTCTAAGATAAGCAAGTTACCTGATTCTCACTAAAACAGCCCTGTTCTCAGAAGGAGTCTCATTACATCAGAAGTTTATACCTACCCAGGGCTTAAGGACTTTCAAAAATGCCTATTGTCAGCAAGCTTAAATACTCAGCTGGATTCTGCATGCCATGGAAAAATGTTGAGGTCTACAGATCAACAAGTTGACATTCACAGTACATTACTTCTACTCTGTTAACTGTTTTGGTAAGCAGTGATTTCTTATACAGTCATCAAGAAGTACGGACAATAATTCTTACATTCTCCCTTCTAGGTCTACAGTAGATCCTTGATTAATGGTGTCTGAGTTCCACCAGTAATCTAAATTGACATATTTAGTAGGGAAGACATGGAAAATCGTTTGCCTATCAGTATTAGTTAATTATGCAGTTCTTGTACAGAGATTAAGCTTAGAAAAGATGGGAAAAATCACAAAGGGACAGCAGACTGGTAACCACCAGAGCCCACCACAAGAGCTCTTCTGAAAAGTTTAATTATTTCTCTGCAAGACTCATCTCAAGCAACAGGAAATACCAAAATCTCAGCAACAGATGATATTGCAAGTCTGCAATCAGGTATTATTCTCTGTATCAGCAGAATAAATAAGGAATGTTTGCAACTTCTGAACTCATTTACTTCAGGTATGCCCAGTTTTGAAGTGCTTCCCCCAGAACAACTCAGATCAAGATACTCAGTTATGGCTTTGCTTTTCAAAGCAATTTATGTAATCGTTTAAGTTGCCCGAGACAGTTGAACCAGTTCTAATAATTTAATGAACTTCATAGTAGGCAGCAAGTAAGTAAATCATGGTGCTCACTATGACATTCTGTAATGGGATTACAATCCTGAAACCCCATAAGAGTTTAGAAAAAAATCAGGCAAGGTTCTTATTCATTTATCCTAAGCATATTTGGTGGAAGAATAGCTACAACGGTCAATTCAGCAATCAAGTCTATCTTTCTGCATGTGGAGACATTAAAAAGCAGTTACATCCTGGCTGCTATTATTAGTTAAGGCATTTTTCTGAAACTCAAACAGTATGGAATATCATTTCATATTAAGTGAGATTATCAAAATTGCAATTGCACGAAATTCCGTCATGCCATCCCATTTAGTTTTTGTTTCCTGCAAAAAGTAACTCACTTCTTTCACTCATGCCTTCCACATATAAATAGGCTAGGCATAGCCTGTAAGTGTGTTTCAAGAAAGCCACAAGCTACTGCTTTATGCCTTTGTCTCCTTTCATGTCAGGACTTTAATGCCAGCTGTCCCTGCACTGGCATGAAAGGAGACATTGACTTGTGCTGGTCAGGTCCAAACCTAGTGTTAGGGACAGAAGCAGTACAATAAAACTAAGCGCTGTCCCTAAACCTGACCTCTCAACCAAGAACAGTAAGAATAAGGTCTCCAAACTTACCTTGGTACCATGTTCAAAAGTGAAGATTCCAGAACTTTGTTCAGCCTCAGTAAAGATGCTTTGACTAAAAATTATGTGAAAACAGTGCTCTGAGGGCTCAACAGAAAATGGTAACTCATTTTTCTTTAATTCTGTGAACAGAAACTGCCAAGAATACTCTATGGTTCAATAGCTAACTAAACTTTTGAAAAGCCATACGTGTAGCTATCATGAAAAAAACCCTAAGGTCTTCATGCTCAGCAATTCCAATCCAGAGAAGCAATGCAATAGAACAGGGCTGTGCATACCAGTGGCTTCTGACACACACTACCAATGGTCCCTCTCACCCTCAACTTGTAAACCTCAGTGCAACTATACTTTATACATCCTTGGAGAGGATTAATTTAATTTTGATTTCCTCTCTGTGTTTGTTTTGGAGGTTTGCAGCTTGAGCAATACATATGACTAAAATCTGGCAGCAAGGGTGTAATATGAAGTATATCATTTCAGGTTGGCTAGCACATTCAGGAAAACAACAAGCAGGCAGTGAGGACAGCTTCATCTCACATTCAGAAAGTGGAAGATTGATGTAGGAATAACGAAAGGCAGGATATTTCCAGGAGCTGAACTTAAAGAGGGATAGGGTTCAATATTGTCCATGTGGCAAAGGAAATACAGTAGTCAGCAAAACAAGCTTGGATCACGAAATAGAGAAAGAGTAGGAAGGCATACAGGTCTTCAAACCCACTGTCTTTCCATCATCCAGGGATGCTGCTTGCATTTTGGTTACTGGCTCTACCCAAAGCTTGCCAGAGTGATGGCAAAACTAGGACAATGAAAAGAGGTACTGCTGCCACAAGTATGCAGACAGAAATAAAAAAAGATTTTGCTGGTCTGACTTGTGTATTTGAGCACTGTGTTAGATTAAAGAACATATCAAGCATGTTCTATATAAGTTTTTAAATGTAAAAAACAGGAATTAAGCTCTGAACTGTACTGTTTCCAATGTTAAATGCAGTCTTAACTTTTACTCCATCAATTATTCTCACAATGAATTTGTAGCATGCTATACTGAACCAGTGATGTTCTACACACAATGGAAAGTACCTTCTATCACATTCCAAGTACACAACAACAGGTTACTTCCTTTTTTGCTCATGCATGTCTTTTTCCATAGCTGAAGTGCATTTGCCCAGCTGAATCAAATACTCAGGATGTGGTACTCGGCAAATACTGCTGTCATGACCTTTGCATTTAAAATACTTGGTAGAGTGACGATGCTTCCCAACTCCCTAACAGACTATCTATAAGGACAGGCAAGCTTCTGACACTGCAGCTGTACATACCTACAGTCATAAGCTCCAGTCAATGCACTACAAAACAATTATGGCCCACAGTAAAAAATAATAACTATCCTGACACAGAGAGACCTTGTTTCAAGGATAGCCCAGTATATAAGGATCCATCAAGGTGTACAAATACATAAACACAAGCTATTATTTCAAGAAGGTACCAATCTTCTAGTAATTCTAGATTCCCATTTATCAAGAATTGATCATGTTCTTTTTCTTAGATCACCAATATGACTCACAGAATGGTTTTAGGCTGGCAATCCAATCCTCGCTAGAACACCCAGAGCAACTTGCCCAGAACCACATCCAAGAAGTTTTTGAAGATCTCCATGGAGAAGATTCCATAGTCTCTCTGGGCAACCTGTGCCAGTGCTCTGTCACCCACACATTGAAGAGCTTCATGATGTGCAGAGTGAGCCTCCTGCGTTCCAGTTTGTGCCCACTGCCTCTTGTGGCACTGGGAACCACTGAAAAGATCCTCTTACCCTTTATGCACTATTCCTTCAGGGGTTCATATACATTGATGAGATCCCCTTGAGCCTCTTCTCTGAGCTAAACAGTCCCAGCTCTCCCAGCCTCTCCTCAGAGGAGAGGTGTAATGAGTCCCCTTATCTTTGTGACCCTTCACTGGTTTCTCCCTGGTATGTTTACGTCTTTTTTGTACAGAAGGACCTGGAACTGGACACAGTACTCCATATGTGGCCTCACCAACAGTGAGTTGAGGGGAAGAATCTCTTCTCTCGACCTGCTGATGACACTTTGTTCAATGCAGACAAGAATACCATTAGCTCTCTTTGCTGCAAGGGCACATTAGCAACTAGTGTTCCACTTGGTGCCCACCAGGACCCCTCCTGGGGCCTTTCCTGCAGAGCTGCTTCCCAGATGGGTGCCTCCAGTATGTGTTAGTGCCTCCCTGATTGCAGAACTCTTCCCCTTCACTGAACTCCATCAGGTTTCTGTCAGTTCACCTTTCCAGCCTGTCCAGGTCCCTCTGGATGGTTGCTTAGCTCACTGGTGTGATGACCACTCCCTACAGTTTTCACATAATCCGTGGATTTACTGAGAGCACACTCTGCCCCATCACTCAGTGCACTGATAAAGCTGTTAAACAGGACTAGATCCAGAACAGACTAGAACAATTACTGAACAACTGAACAATTACTGGCCTCCAACTAGACTTTACCAAAATCATGTTGCTGTTTCCACCAGAACCTTTTTGTAAAGAGGCGGAATAAAACAGCTTTCATCTGCCCTAAGGTGTTATCACTTGCTTAGCCATCTCTTACTCCTACTTATGAAATCTGAAACTACATCCACATTTTTAGTACTAGTACAGTAGAGAAGGTTTGTTTTTAACAGAGTTTGCTATCTCTTCTCTTATCTTTTGGCAACACTGTTTCATTTCCTCAGTCAAAATCCCATGCCTTTAGTTTGAGTCGTGCCTTCACTCCCCAAAATACAATTCAGTTTGCTGCTTCTCTGATATGGAACTGAACTAACATGAGGCAGAAATGCCAAAGTAAAATAAGTCCATTCAGACTTCTTAGTCACATGCTCAACGCTAAAGCTGAAGTATGACTGTTTAAGTTCAAAAGTTAGACATGAAAGGACAGGAGCTACCAGATTCAACTCCAGTCGTCAAAAAAACAACCTTTGAAAAAAGTTATAAATCAGTGCTCTTTTCCTACACAGTATTACATACAGCCCTAATATACAA
>VXAB01013296.1:139266-188884 GCA_013399175.1 Odontophorus gujanensis
GAAGGTACCAATCTTCTAGTAATTCTAGATTCCCATTTATCAAGAATTGATCATGTTCTTTTTCTTAGATCACCAATATGACTCACAGAATGGTTTTAGGCTGGCAATCCAATCCTCGCTAGAACACCCAGAGCAACTTGCCCAGAACCACATCCAAGAAGTTTTTGAAGATCTCCATGGAGAAGATTCCATAGTCTCTCTGGGCAACCTGTGCCAGTGCTCTGTCACCCACACATTGAAGAGCTTCATGATGTGCAGAGTGAGCCTCCTGCGTTCCAGTTTGTGCCCACTGCCTCTTGTGGCACTGGGAACCACTGAAAAGATCCTCTTACCCTTTATGCACTATTCCTTCAGGGGTTCATATACATTGATGAGATCCCCTTGAGCCTCTTCTCTGAGCTAAACAGTCCCAGCTCTCCCAGCCTCTCCTCAGAGGAGAGGTGTAATGAGTCCCCTTATCTTTGTGACCCTTCACTGGTTTCTCCCTGGTATGTTTACGTCTTTTTTGTACAGAAGGACCTGGAACTGGACACAGTACTCCATATGTGGCCTCACCAACAGTGAGTTGAGGGGAAGAATCTCTTCTCTCGACCTGCTGATGACACTTTGTTCAATGCAGACAAGAATACCATTAGCTCTCTTTGCTGCAAGGGCACATTAGCAACTAGTGTTCCACTTGGTGCCCACCAGGACCCCTCCTGGGGCCTTTCCTGCAGAGCTGCTTCCCAGATGGGTGCCTCCAGTATGTGTTAGTGCCTCCCTGATTGCAGAACTCTTCCCCTTCACTGAACTCCATCAGGTTTCTGTCAGTTCACCTTTCCAGCCTGTCCAGGTCCCTCTGGATGGTTGCTTAGCTCACTGGTGTGATGACCACTCCCTACAGTTTTCACATAATCCGTGGATTTACTGAGAGCACACTCTGCCCCATCACTCAGTGCACTGATAAAGCTGTTAAACAGGACTAGATCCAGAACAGACTAGAACAATTACTGAACAACTGAACAATTACTGGCCTCCAACTAGACTTTACCAAAATCATGTTGCTGTTTCCACCAGAACCTTTTTGTAAAGAGGCGGAATAAAACAGCTTTCATCTGCCCTAAGGTGTTATCACTTGCTTAGCCATCTCTTACTCCTACTTATGAAATCTGAAACTACATCCACATTTTTAGTACTAGTACAGTAGAGAAGGTTTGTTTTTAACAGAGTTTGCTATCTCTTCTCTTATCTTTTGGCAACACTGTTTCATTTCCTCAGTCAAAATCCCATGCCTTTAGTTTGAGTCGTGCCTTCACTCCCCAAAATACAATTCAGTTTGCTGCTTCTCTGATATGGAACTGAACTAACATGAGGCAGAAATGCCAAAGTAAAATAAGTCCATTCAGACTTCTTAGTCACATGCTCAACGCTAAAGCTGAAGTATGACTGTTTAAGTTCAAAAGTTAGACATGAAAGGACAGGAGCTACCAGATTCAACTCCAGTCGTCAAAAAAACAACCTTTGAAAAAAGTTATAAATCAGTGCTCTTTTCCTACACAGTATTACATACAGCCCTAATATACAATATGCAATGTTCAAACACTGAAAATCAGAGCACTTATTCAATACCTACATATGACTGCCAGCCTCCCAAACACAATATCTTCTTTAAACCTCTCTCACAGAGTGCTTCATTACCTTAGTTTCAGTTCAAGTACCCGTATTAGAAGACCACTGTTGCACGTTTATTTAAGATGACACAATTTACAAGAGAATGCGACACAGTTAGCAGGCACCTGGTTTTCCCTGGCCCTGTTCCCTAAACTTACAATTCTTTCCTTAAGGAAATGCTGATTTTTCTACTGCTTCCAGATGTTAAATAGGAATGGCTCTGACCAGGACACCTGAAGCTTCAAAATTTTTGGCTAAGCTGCACATCTGCATTAAGATGAATCATCCTAAATGCATCCAACTTGGTGAGCAAAGGCATAATTTTACTCTGCCAAGAGTTCTGTGTAGGATGCCCAGACAAAATGAGGTTGGAAGAGGGTGTCCTTCACTTGGGTCCAATTACTAGATATGATGTACACGAGAGGATATTAAGCTAGAATGTCGATAAAACAGAGCAAGAAGCTAAGAATTTCTGAGCCCATTAGAAGTTTTAACCCTGAGGACGAGCAAAGCTGTTTGCAGAACAGAAGGGTGCCCACAACACCAGGTCAGAAGAGAAACAGCAATCACTGTCAAAGAAGAAACACATTATTTCAGCTGATATCTGAGACACTATAGTCATTAAGACATACCCAGAGCCAGGAAAGAACTGTTGTTGGTTTGTTGTGTTTTTTTTGTTTCAAGAAGCAACCAAGGTAACACATTCTTTCTAACTTTTCTAATGAGTAAGCACACATACACTTCAGCCTGCTGTGTGAGGCGAGGACTGGCAATGTGTTTTCAGTTGAGCATCTTCCCATGCCAAGTTTTTGAAAAATTCCAATGCACTCACAGATGAGAAGAGTTGGAGCTCATCCAGGTCTTGTATTCAGTTTCGTTAACACAATGAATACAAATGTAAATAAGCAAAACCAAACACAAATAGTCCCTAAAATACATACATTTTTCTTGCTATAGAGAAATGCAATAGCATGCAAACAGACTGGCATTAATAACAGAATAATTCTTCATACCAAAGGTAACCTTGCTCTTGATGCTAAAAGAAGCTGAGATACATTCCTCAGATCTACAGGGAGATTTCAGTTAGCTATTTTCCTTCTGTAGAGGCTTTGTGTGAAGTTTTATTACGAGTTTTAGGAATATTATTTTTCTACATCCCTTTGACAAAGAGAGCCAGTTATTTCAGTCCAGTAACTGCTTCGTAAAAGGATGGGTGTGCTTTTCATCTACAAGATCTCTACGCTCCTGTGCAAATGAGTCTATCAAATGGTTCATCAAATATTTCCATTCTTAAAGAAATTTACCGATGGAATATATCTGTGAGATCGCACAGTATCCTTCTCAAAGATTAACTGAACTATTTCAAAGTCATGAAGAAATGTGGCCTCTATTAGTACTTAAAATTAGTAACTGAAACTTACCCTTATATTTGCTGAGATTAAAAACAACTTAGAACGATATGTGAATTACTTTTTAGAACCACAATCACAGAGTAAAACCAGGAACTTTACCTTTTGGATTCATGAAGACTATCTGGTTACTAAAGCAACATGATACATCAGTTTTTCCAGGAGTCAAAAGACTCCAGAGGTTCCTTAAGATTACATTTGCTGTTAACTAAATCATCTACTACAGAATGCTTGTTTCTCTGACCTGAACTGGCCAACCACACAAACAAAAGGACATGATTTCTATAAAGGGGCCCAAAGGAAACAATTTTTCTTTTTGCTGTATCTCAGCCTTTATGGTTATAAGCAAAATGTATCATACTGAGCAAGAGTCAATAGCATGTAAATGTTTCATCAGACATATTTTAACCATCTTTTTTTTTTTTTAATAACTTCGCAGCTAATAAATTTTGCTTCCCAGTTTCTTTCACTTAACTAGCTTTACTGCTAGCAGTTTCCAACTACGTTTGCTTTCCTTCACCCTGTGATTCTAGTTAGACCAACATTTTAAGTTACTGTGGCATTACTGATCTTTCCCAAATAACGTAGTGTAGAATATATTTCAACAGTGTGGTGGTTGCTCTAATTTAGAGCTCCTAAATATTAAACAGTAAGAAATTCAAGGCATATTGTCCTCCTGCGCTCATTTTATATCTGAGATATATGAGAAAAGATCTTTCTCGTTTAGGTAGAAATAAGTTCTGTAAGTATTTGCTCCAACTTCTGTGAAAGTAGTAGATCCATACTGGACAAGACTAGAACCACATAAAACTCTGAAGTATGAATGACAAGTTATAAGCAGTTGTAAGAATAGTCTAGGCACTAATTTACCAGCAAATCTGAGAGAATATCACTGTTCTTCTCATCAGGCAAGTGCCCAAATCCAGTTCATGCATCCTTTTATAACAGCAGACAAATGCTGGGTATCTACAGGTAGCCATGACAAATAACTTCATACCTTCTCACCAAAGAATTGCACGATGTTTGGTTGTGAAGCCTCATCGGAACAAAGTATTTTTGAAAGTTTGATTGTTTTCACATTAACAAAGGAACATTCTTTAAAACATCAGAGGAAAATGAAAAAGAAAAGAAGGAAGTACTTTTTGTGTGATTTGATTTCTTTTCCCTTGCCCAAACGCATATTTTTAAGAAAACATCATGTATACAAAATTAATAGATCAGTATATGAAAGCATTTACACATAAGGCTAAAAAAGACCAACTATCCTTCATTTCAAACAGTCCTTAAATGTGATTGGTAGAATCTGAAGCCAGTAACCAAATGGTCCAGCTGTTACTTCGATACAGATAAAATTTCATGAAGGATGACATTCTTAGCAAACTCCAGCAAAATATTTAGACGTCAAGAAATGCTGTGGGAATCTGTCTTCCTCAATTAGACACTGATAGAAATGATCTTTAATAAGTACTGAAGGAAGTTCATGTATTCATCATCCATCCAATGCCACATTAGAAAAGAGAAAAACAAATGTTCCTCTAAAGATTTTTTTCCCCAAGATGTGCTAGTCAAATAATCTGACAAAGCAGCAGCACCAAGAGACTCCTACCTACTGACTGATAACTGTACTTTTACTAGAAGCAGCAAAAACAGATTCAGTGTTGTGAATTCTGGGGAGAGTCAGAGTAATCTGTTAAAACTAGGTACATTATTTACTTTATCAAACTGATTTGCATGCTTAACATTGCAAAAGCCTTCCAAATACAAACGTGAGGCAGGACAAAGTGTGTAAATACAACTGCATCTGAGATACAAGGGTATTAAAAAAAACTGGGAAAGTTTACTGAAACAGTAAAGAAAAAGTCCACTTACAGTTAGCATCAGATTGGACAGTAATTTTGGCTCAGATTCCAAACAACAATTAAAGTCTTGTTTTAGAACAAAAGGGTCCCCAGCAAAGAGCATTGTCATTTCAGAAAGTAAAGTTCAAGCTAATAGTTTATCTCAGCCCACAATAAAGAAGGACCAAACAACCATCAGGCTCCCAAGCCTGATCCAACAGATGATAACCTAGTTATGTTTTTACCATTTAGATAACATTTGTTTCTGTTTGGAAGACAAACAAACATAAACCAAACACCCACAAATGCAGTACTGAAGTAGTCCTCCCTGGTGCCAAGCAAATGACTGCCTTGCACAGCACAGAGTTTTTGAAGTTTCAGGTGCCACACAGAAGGTTTTATTACTCAGCTGGGATCTAACAAGCTAAGCTGTCAAGGCTTACAAATGTTTATCTTGCCAGTAAGGGGGGAAAAACAGAAACCTGCATTTATCTGCATGAACATACAAGTATCTTCAGATTAAGCAAACACAAGCTTCACAGTTAGGAACAAGAATCTGTTCCTTCCACCTACATCTTGAGATCCCATAATAAGAATGCTTCCAGCTGGGAGCCGCTGGAAGAGAAGTATTTAATTTTAGCAAGCAAGTAAAAGACTTTCCACAAACAACAAATACTCAATAGTCTTATAAATTCTCACTTCCTTTACACACAAGATGAAAATGGGTTCCATTATAGGGAAAACCAAAAAAAGCTGTAGATGAAATCAGCACTGGTAAAAACTGAAATTTAATTATCATGAGTCTAGTGACAATTTACAATGAATATTTATGATTTATCCAAATCAGTGCAAGCAGCACAAGTTTCAGTTATTCCATAAAGACATCAAGCTTCCTCTCAATCATGCATTCACGTCTGCAGGGCAGTATGAAAAGGATACAGGTAGGTTAGATGAGAAATCCCCATACTTTACTCTGCCAGAGGATACTTGAAAACTAGTTGATCTCAATGGACTGGCAGATCTTACAAACAAGTATTTACAAGACATCTCCACCAAAATCTTGCCTGCCTTCTGGCAAGACTTTATGAACGCAATAGATTCCAACACAGTAGGTTAAATCTCCCCTGGTTTGCTGTATTGGAGAAGAAATCTTTATTTAAACCATAAAAATGGCAAATATACTTTGATTTTCTAGGGGCTGCAACTCACAATCCACATTCACATTTAAATACAAAAAAAAAATCTTAAACATGAGAAGAAATATCAATATGGATGGTTACTGAACACACAACAGGAACACTACCACCACAACACAAGTTGAACATTGAACTGTGGATGATTAAGGCTTGAAAAAAATGTAAACTGCTAATCACAAGGTTATACTCATGTTCACAAATTCTGCTTATACCTAAACTGCTGTTATCACCTAAACCTATGATGATCCACCAGTCAGGAGTCACAAGAAATAAGAATTACCCCAATCCATTCTTGAATTGCCAATTCCAGGGCATACCTCAAGTGAAATCTGAAGAATGCTGGCATTAATAACATGATACCAAACTTCAGTAAAGTGAGAAAAACACTGTTAACAGGCAGAACAGTACAGCAGCAACAGATGAAAAGAGCAAGTTAGCAACACTAAGCAAATATTTCTCGAATCTGCAGCTAGGTTTAGCACTGCTGGCAATAACATTCTTAGAAAATATACAGCCATTTGACAATCTGACAATAATAAATGATACAGGAAAACAGAGGCAGGATATTTTGTGTCATAAATTCAAACTAGAGTTCAGCACTTTAACAGGGATCATCAAGTTAATGGCAAAAACTTGCCATTCCAATTTTATTCCATTCTTTTGGTCAAGTTCTAGAGTTAATCTGAAGCAGTTTCCTAATGTCAGTTCATAAATTCCGGAAAACAGATAAGCCCTACATATTTAAATATACATTATTAGGTTATATATATTCTTGAAACAGTTCAGACAGTCTAGCGATTAAAAAACACTTTTTTTTTTCTTTTTTTTAGACAAGCAAATGTTGGGAAGCCTAATTCCCTGAAAGTGTGCTCAGGCACTGGAATGGGCTGCCCAGAAAGGTGGTAGAGTCACCGACCCTGGAGGCATTCAAAGGAACATTCAGATGCTGTGCTGTGGGACATGGTTTAGTGAGAACTACTGGTGACTGGTGGGCAGTTGGACTGGATGATCTCATATGTCTTTTCCAACCTCGGTGATTCTACGATTTTTTCTGAGAAGGAAAGTACTTCTAGTACAGGCAGTAACAAAGAACAGCTGAGGGTCAAAAACTCCCTGTGACAGCAGTATATGAGTAGGTTGGTACAGAACTTTACAGAAAGAATTACATCTGGGATCCTGGGTTTCTTAAAATCAGATTTACAGGTAATTGAGTAGACCATAATCACTCCTACCAAGCATCACATCTCGCACTGGAAAAGCTAATGCTAAGTTTTTAAATAGGGGTCATTTCTCTCTAACTATACTATAAGTGCATTTGCTCTGGTAGATCTCACATTTCAGGCAGCAGATCAAGTAAGACTGCACTTTTATGTACCTTTCCAATTTGTTCCTAGTATTGTTTGGGCCAGCTTTAAGCATTTGGCCATACCAGTTCAGTA
The DNA here is from genome assembly GCA_013399175.1 of Odontophorus gujanensis. Lineage (NCBI taxonomy): Eukaryota > Metazoa > Chordata > Aves > Galliformes > Odontophoridae > Odontophorus > Odontophorus gujanensis. Next base: position 146,799 of record VXAB01013296.1, read on the forward strand.
TAAATTCGCCAGAATAATGTAAGGTTTCAATCTGCAGTCTTAAGCTAGCCAACATCCCAACCACTTTTGCCTTGCATTTGAACTCTGATTTAAATGTCGATTGCAATGGTATTGTTACAATTAGCAGAACAGCTTTGCAGGAACACTGCCTATTAGATAGCAAAAGCATAACAAGATGTGGTTAAACACAAAAATAAGGGCTAACAACAAGTCTCTATACTACTTTGTACTCCACATACTGCTTGAGGTGATTATATTTGCGTATGCATTCAGATATGTTGGTTGGAGGAATTTAAATAGTGAGCTCTGTTTATTCTGCCAAAGTGTTTATAGATTTGGATTTATTAACCGTCACGCCTCCCACCCCCCCTTATTCCTCCCGTTTTTTTGGCTTCAAATGATTCTATTTTGGCACACTGAGTAACGCAACATTTCACTTTTCTAGAAAAATTCACGGTTAGAAAAGTAACACAAAACCCTAGGAAGCTTACCTGGTCTCCAGTTTCACTACCAACACAAAACAGCCACAGTTCACTCAAAGCCAACTGAACCTCAGCCCAGATCCAAGTAAGCAGGGGCAAATTCAGGAATTCATATCAAATTCAGACATGGTTTGTTGCACAGAAGGACTACTTAGACAGTATTCAACAGGAGAACCAAGACCTGAATTCCCAAAAACACTGCAAAGACATGAGGATGCAGATAAACAGGGAGAGAACTGCCACCAATAATAAGGAATTACACATATGCTTACATGCATTCAATAAGAACAGATATAAGATCTCAGTTCCGGTACTGAATTCGTAAGCTTCTAATGTTAAAGACAAAAATGAAAGGAAAAATATTAAAGAACCAAAGTGGGAAAAGATTATTTAACAAGAATCAGACATGGGAATGAATAAAAAGAGCTCTTCTTGCCAAAAGTACAGTAAAAAGAACGCGGTTGGAAAACAGCATCTCTATTCAACAACAATTTTTTCCACAAAACACAATTATTTCCATGTCCAGACAAGACGTACAAGCCATTCAGAAGCTTCAGTGAAACTCCACAATATTAAACAAAGCTATCTATCTTATCTCACAAAACATAACACACAGAAGAGTTTTCTGTTCATAAACTGGTTCCCCAGGATTTTTAATCTCCCTCTGAAATAACATCAGGACTCGACTTACCCAAATTTTCAAACTCAGATACCTCTTCTTCACCAAGCTATTTCAATATCAAAAGATTCAATATCAAAAGATACAGTTTCATCTTTCCAAATTTTTGTAGTGTCTGTCATTGAGTACAACACAAAGATCTCCTTAAACTCATCAAATAAATCAAGAGCAGTCTAGAGATACAGAGACACTCAGCCTCTTTAAAGAATGCTATTACGAAGCCAAGAGAAATTAACAGCATGACATCTTCCCTGAAAAGACCCTATAATGTGTACTTTGTCTCACTTTTTTTTCCACCTCATTGGTAAGGTGAAATGAAAGGCATATATCCCCAACAGAACTTGCTGTGTTCAACAAATGTCACTTAGCATATCCTCACAAAGCACTGACAAGGGCTTTCTAATATTAAGCTCCAAAGTTTCTGGAAAAGAAGGTTCTATAAAGTTCTTCTGAAAAGAAAAAAAAAAAAAAGGATTACTAATTTTCTACATTTCTGAGTATGAAAGCCTGGGACAAAAACGTATCTCATTCTTAGATAAAATAAATGAGTAGGATACTTCTGCTTTGAGATATTTCACATATCAATAAAGCTCAATCTCTCCTCCCATAGTTCAGAAAAATTGTTTGAAAAGCAGCTGCTTGCTCCATTATACTCTGCAGTTCTCCAAAATGCCTTTGATTTTTTAGGTGTCAAAGCAGAAATGATAACTGAACATTCTCTCTTCTTACTTTCTCCAACTAGATATTAATCATGCATTAGTTCACCTTCAGTTTGTAGAAGAAAGAGATGCAGTAGCAGTAGTCAAATTCTGGTCACTTTTAAAAGTCACCTGAAAGTTATTTTCTTAAGTAATGAATAGAAGAGCACAGCAAACAAATGAAGCACTTTTACTATTATTACATGAATAGAGGACAATTTATCTTGAAAAAGCTTATCCAGCTACACTTTTTTTTTTCTTGTTAAACTGAATATAAATCCAGTCCCAGATACTTAGGTACCTGGTATTTCTGCAATTAGAAGAAAACTTGAATGAGCACCAGTAATTCTATACTCAGAACAGTAGAAGTCGTATGAATTTCAGAGCTCTCGGTCAGACTTGCAACCTGCTGAAACTCTAAGCACCACTATTTATTTGTTTTTGAAGGACTTCAGCAATTACAGATGTCAGAATGAAAACCACTACAGGGAGAAGGGTAGTTCCTCATCTACAGTCGTCCCTTCCACTGGAAGGGACTGCATGTCAAGGGAAGCAAGGGAAGAGGACAGACAACAGAAACTCCCATAGCACAGGCTGGGACTTGCCAACATACCAGCCATTTAAGTTTCATCATCAGAGTCCCACCTGAAAAGGGTGCCAAGGACCACGTAACACTACTTGACTGATCTTAACCAGACATCATCTCACACAGGGTATATAGCAACACTCTTATACAAGTAATAAGAGCATTATATATTTGTGAAATGGTACACTTTCCCACAGCTGATCCCCAAATGTGATTTAATGAATTGAATGGCTCCTAATGGATGCAGTTATCCCAGTCACATTACTGAGGCTGCTTCTCCCAGAACTGCTGAAAAACTCAAATAAAACAGAAAGAAGGATACAACTACCAGAACCATGACTGGGCATCTTCTTTGCATGTAGAAAATAAAGATTTACACTTTAAATAAAATACCTCATCTGCTGAGAAGCGTATAATTAGCCACTGTCAAAACTAACACATTTGAGCTCCACACTAAGCATACAAGTCAATGCTAATGTGCAAAAAGCTATGCCCTGTTAACTTGCCTGTTTTCCAAATTTAGTCATTTTCAAGTTTATTTAAGGTACATGAACATCATGTGATGAAGACAGATTCTAGAGCTCTAAGGATATCACTGAAGTATTAAAAAAAATCCCAGGTCTCTAAAAGTCAGCATCAATAAAAGCAGACATAATTTTAATTTCTGCAGAATACAGCAACTGACTTCACTGTATTTCCACAGAATTTAAAGTAAACATTAACAGGATATATTCACAGGCATTTCAGCACTTAACCCTACTGCTAAAACAGTATTTTTGTTTCAGGCCTAACACTTCATTTCAATTTTATAGAAACTGAGAAATAAATTAAAACTCATACACAGAGCTAATGCACAAGCTCTCAATTTAAAGCAGCCTCTGGATTACCATTTAAGAGGTATCTACACACGAAGTGCAAACAGTATTGATTTTTTATTGGAAAAACTGTCAAGTTAATATGAAGCATCCAGCCTGGACATAACATTCCATGCACTGCAGGTAAGTGTTAGAAGAAAGCTCCCTAACCAAGGTAAGCCCATATAAAAACATTCAGTCTAGTCTTCTAAATCAAGCTTTAAACAATAATATTCCAGCTGAGGCTGTGTCTAGCAAATTGCATTTAAACAGCCCACAAAAATCCATTTAGACTTCCACTTGCCAGAACAGCAATGGGGGGTAGCAAAAACCCATGTGTTCTCAAGTTTCTAACTGTAAGTGATTGATGGGGTAAAGGATTGCAGACAACGTCTGAGACTGGAAAAGAGGTAGAATGTAGTATATAGGCAAAGTTAAAGAAAGTGGCATCCTCAGAAGAGGAGACAGTGCAGAGGCATCAGAGTGCATGCACACCCACAGTCCACCATGCTTTCTACCACACCAAGCTGTAGTCAGACTGCACCTATAGCACATTCCGTTTTTTAAGACAGAGTGGCTTAGACATCTGATTTTTTGCCTCCTACCCTTTACTGGAGTACAGAAAGTAAAAGCCACAGTGAGAGCAACTTCAGCAATCACATCTCCCACTCTCATCGAAAGATTTAACTCCTGCCACCTCAACAGCATATCTATCTAGGACTGGAACACCACTAAGCCATTTCAAGCAGGTAGTTACTCATTTCTTGAGCCCATCCCCTACAGAAATATCACAGCACTGAAAATTCACAAATAGAATGAGTGCAGAAGATTGAATATAGAGTTCATTTGATTGGTCAAGCTAACAGCAAGGTAATACCTGCTGCCAGGGAGCTCCTGCAGTAGTTTCCTCTATCAAGGAAGAGACCTGCCTTGCATCTTCTTGCAGTCCTTGGGAACCTATTCCTGCCTGCAAGTATTTTACATGACTGCTGCTCTGATGTAAAGTACCAAAGAGCTGTGTGAACTGGTGTCACAGATTTTCTTTCTAATTTTTTTCAAGACTTTCCAGGGATTCTATTTCAATAAGCAATTTGACAACTGTCTTAATAAAACAGAAGAGAAGAGACGCTGTGAAGAACTGGAGAGAATTAGATCTGTTTGCAAAGCAGAAAAGCAGGAGACAAGAAAGGCCTCCAGCCTACCATAAAATTTCTCTGCTCTTCACAGAGATGGGCACCCAAGAATTCAGCCAACATTAGAAATTCATGGGATGCAAAGAAACTAACTGTAACTTTGTAAGAGTATTTCCCATGCAAATGAAGGTGAGGAAAATCAACTAGCAACATTTCATATTCCTTTCTACTCCAGACCTAGGACATGTGCATCTCACTATACAGCATGATGAATTCACAAAACAGCATACAGTGCTGTGAACTTACAACACAGGTTTAAAGCAAAAGACAGAACTGAGTGTTTGCCCCAGCAGTAATGCTGCACAAGCTTCAGACTCATGTTGGAGAGCACGATACACTTAGCAGACTACAGGGTGGGCAGGTACTACCGTATCATGACAAGCAAACACTAGAGGATAGAGTACTATAAAGGGAAATTTAACTAAACAGTTATAAAAAGTTATTTAAACACCCCAATGAAAAGACATAAGTGCAACTGCTTGTATAGTGTCTAACACAATCAAGCTCTTGTTCTTAGCTGGTCCCTAGACACTACTCTAACTGTAGTGTATAAAAGTATTCAGTTCTTTAAGTACAGACCTCATCTGGCAAAGCATAGGAGTCCTCTTCAATTGAATCCTCCTACAAGATAAGTCTACTATGCATGGGGGAAAGAGGCACCATTAATTAAGAACAACAGAAACTAACAAAAACTCAGACAAACTGGTAGAAAAACAGGTCTTCCAGTAACAGTACTGTACAAGACCCTACTGGGTTTTTTTTTCCCCTCAACACCACTTCCACTTCTCTGCTCTCACTTGCCTTTATAAAACCCTCATACTCCCTGGTTATGTAATTTAAAGTATCTGACAGATTATACAGCAATCCATATTAATGCAACTTACATTTAACTAATCCATATTAACTACACAGCAGAAAAACTTGTATCAAAGCAAAGCAGCACAGATAAAGGGATGTACTACCACTGCTGCTATCAAAGTAAATGGCATCTACTCCTCTTCCTATTTATACCCTTCTGTAAGGGGTGCAGGTTCATATCTGAAATTGTCTCCAAGAGTGGAAAACAAAACTTTACTGTTGTGAACTCTGAAATTGCACGAGAACTATGAAAACATCTTCACTACAGCATCTACTGGCCTGAATTTAAACCTCCCTCAGTAATGAATTAAACAGCTGCAAAAATTGCGGTGAAGATTTCATGGTCTACACTGATATTCACTGGCTTTACAATAGGCTAGATTAACAAAATAAATCTTAGAGATTAATAAAGGATTATTTTGCATTATCTGATTTGAAAATAAGGGGAAAAGACATGCTCTACTGATTGAAGCAAAACAGAAAGCTAAAGCAATTGTTAAGGACTGACTTCAGAGTTTCCACTACTCCTTTGTGTTTTTTTCTTGGCTGTCATACAGAAAAGTTAAAATGCTTTTAAACATTTCCTAACTTTACTTGGCATCTTGGCAACTTATCTCCTTCATGTACCTCAAAACTTGCCGATCTGAAACTTAGAGAAACATGAAGTCTACTATTCAACTTAACTTTATTAACTGTATATTCATTTATTGTTAAATTTATTGTTCAGACTAAAAAGCAGAGATTCTAAAACAGAATCTCATATGATTCACAGGTGCCAGATCTTCATTCTTGATAGGGGATTGCGCATGCCTAACAATAAACTCTTGTGATTTATATGGTCATTTATTACTTACATGAACTCTTTTTACTGTTCAGATTCTACAGTCATAGCTAGACTTGCCAGACAAGAACAATTCAAACCCTATGGTTTCTTCTAACAATAAGAAATAAAGCCAGATTGAGAGCAACCAGAGCTTGTAACTTAATTTGTAATGGTAGAAGTGAAAGAAGTCAAATTTATTGATTGATAATTACCAAGTACAACTGATGAATTTTGACTAAGTAGAAATTCTAGTTAAGGTCTATAAATGCATCCTTAAAAAAAAAAAATGCTTTAAGCTTACATCACTAAACTGCATACAGATTTAATGATTTCCTCTCAGCCTCCAAAGACACTCTAGTAAAAACTCGGGCCAATTGTACTTCCATTTAGCAAAGCACACCTACTCACAAGTAGTAAGGCAGCAGGAAAGGATCAGCATTTCTCTGTTCATGAGCCAGTTAGTACAGTGTTATGTTACCAGTGACATACCAAATCTCTCCTTCCCCTAGACATCAAAAATCTACTCCCAGGTGGTAGTCTAGTAACTGCAGGTGAGATGCATCAGTCTAATTAAATCCTGTCAGCTTCTCATGTCTATAGCCACACTTTTGAAAACTCAGTAGAAACTACTCACATTTTCTTGATGTCCTTATTATGAAAATAAGAGATTGAGTTTTAACCTAGAACACATGCCAAAACAAGATCAAAACAAGTATATTCTTCAGAAATCCGTTCAAAATCAGATCAAATCTTAAGTATAAAAAGCTTTTGCTGAAGAAGTAACATGTAACATTAGTCAAAACTCTCCACGCTTTCATTCTGCAGAGTTATCTTAAATCCTTTGTCACAAGCTTAAACCAGAAAATACGGTAGGCAGAAGTAGAAACTACACACAGGAAGAAAAACTGTTTTTTAATTTCTAGTATACTAACAGCACTGTACACAGAAGGAACAAGTAGGAGGAGAGGTTCCTTTTCTGAAAATAACAAGGATTATGCTGGGGGGCCCGACCTGAGTAATGAATCCCAGATGCCTACCTTCACTGGTAGCTGCATTCTTCTGGGCTTTGGTGGGCGTGTGATCTGTACTTGAACTCACGTCGGATGAGATGCTTGAGCTGCCTTTGCCTGCAAAGGAAGAAAGAGGTAGAGAGGGTTAGGAAGAACAAATAAGTATCAACAACAAAGAAGAAAGGCCCTGCATATCAGAACCTGGAAAAGTTCCAGGAAGCTTTAAACTGATTTTAAAACAGCTGATGTTCATTTGGGACTCATTACAGTGGAAGCTAACTGCATGGCAATTTACAGCATGTGCATCCTTACATGTATTATGGCTGCAAACAGGCTCCAGCGTCACAGGGGTTCCATCTTAATGACATTAATCACGATTTTTTCACTTAAAATAAGTTCCTTAACCAGTTTTCTAATTCAAGAACCTCAAAAAAGGATAGCAGAAGTGGACACTGACCCTTATCAGCACTGATTAAATTCCAGATGTTTTAACTAAGTTTAGATTTATGTACTCACGTGATGTATTCAAATCACTTGATCACCTGAAAATGAAAGCAAGGCCACCATTGTTTCATCCTACATCATACCTATTGCTTGAAGCAATTAAATTTTGAAACCAGTACTTTCATGGTTGCTATTCTTCAACTTCCATCTGTTTTGTTTTTGTTAAAATGAGCTTGTCTTTTTGCTCACATATGAGGATCTCAGAGTTATTCATCTCTAATTCCATCCACTCATTGTGCTTGATGTCAGTAACTACCAACAGGGATATGCTTTGCTACCCCAGCAGGAACCAGACCAATCACCCTATCAGCAATAAGAGATGAATCTAGAGAGGAAAGGTAACAAATGCTGCTACACTTTTAGAAATTACCTATCCCCCCAACACTGCATTGGTAAAGCCTTTAAGAACTATGTTAGCTTTTGAACCAAAATTACACTGTATGCAGAAAGCTAGCTGACACCATGTTTCTGTCACTTGAGTAAACCTATAATCCCAGGAATGTTAGCAAGAGACTTTTCTGATCTGTTATTTCAATCAAGCATTCCTTGGGGTTCTGGGTTACAGTATGCCTGGTTTTCATAACATTTAGATGTAAGGAGGAGGTCTGCTTTTTAAAGGTGCCACAACAGAACAAGGATTTAAGTTTTAATGCAAAACGACTGGAGAATGTGCAAACGTAAGTTGCTTCACAACCAAGGTACTGCCACTTAATCTGTCAGCCAACCCCAGAGAATCGTTCTCCACATAAAGTTGCTTAAGTTAACATGTTTGGATTTGAGAGATGATTGTGGAGTGAAAGGATATTAAAAAGGCCAGAAGGAAGTAAAAAAAGAAATGGCTAAGGCCAGTAGTTGGGTGGGGTAAAGAGAAAAAAGTACACCTTCAGTGATTCACTGACTGCTTTTTACAGTCCTTTGAAATAAACTCAAGAAGCTGTGCCCCTAGAATATCACTTCTGTTGCTCATGAGCTGTGGCATGAGTTGAAGTAATGGACTGTGGTCTTTCTAGAAATGAATGCCCCAGAATAACTCTGGGCTCAGGCAACTATGGTTGCAGTAGAAGAAATCCAAATGAGAAAAGAGAAGGATAAGGAGAAGGGGAAGTGTAAAATCCTAGTTCCCAGGAAGAGATCAGAGAACTCTGACTGCCTGCAGTGGCTGATATTAATGATGAGATAGGAATTTTGAGAGTACTGCCCCCATCAACTGCAGCTGCTAAGGCAGAGAAACGTCCAAGGAGTACCAGCACCCCTTAACAGACTGACAGAAATCAAATCCCACCATAGGTTGCTGAGTGTCAGTACATCCAATAGCAACAGATTACTTACAGAGCACACTTCTGGAGTAATTGTGAAATACCAGATATAAGTCAAGGTATTTCCCTTCTACTTGAATATCATAATATTTTAACTCCCTGTGAGAAGTCAAAATTGGAAATTAAGAAAAAGCATTCTTGTTACTGCTTGCACTGGATAACAGTTCTTCCTACAAATGTATTTTAGTATTTTATGACTGCATTAGAGTCTTCTCTTAGCATATACCACCCCAAAACAAACCTTCTCCCTGGCTACATTGAAACACTCCATTTGGGCATGGAAGAGAAGCAGGAGACACTTTATGGTAAATTTTCAGCAAGTGTTTTAAACAGATTAGCAGACACAACATCTATTCTTGTAATGTGAAATAGCCTAGCTTTAGCTGCTGTAGCAGCAACCTCGTGTACACATGCAACAAATAACCTATAAGAGCATTCAAGCATTCTACATACAAGTTTGATGATGAGAAAAAGTACATACTCAGGAAGTTCACAGATGACACAAAATGAGGAGGTATGGTTCTTGCACCACAACATCACTGCCATTCTAAGGGACCTAAACAGGCTGCAAAATGTGCTGGCATGAACCTCAGGAAATCAAAACACTAAGTTCTGCATGTGGGGAGGAATAACCCCACACACCTGGACATGTTGAGAAACTATCTACACAGAAAGAGACCTGGGGGTTCAGTTAGGCAGCAGGCTGAATATGGGCCAGCAACATGCCTTCATGGCAAAAGACAGTGGTATCCTGGCTGCATTAGGCAGAGCTTTGCTAGCAAGTAGAGGGCGGTGAGTCTACTTGAAGACTTCATCTAATAAAGTCTCTAGCCATTCTGAAATCACAGTGATTTGGCAGCAAGATGTGCGTTAAGTGTGTTACAACTGATAATCATGTGGGCTTCCATCAAAACACAGAAAGCAGAATCTGCTAGAGCTAGTTCACTGTGCCTGTACCAATAACCCTACCTACACTTTTCATTTTAATCCTGCCTTTTTGAAGAGACTTTCCCTCCCAGCAATAAATAGCACTCTGCTAAACAGTTCTAAAAAAACCTCAATACCACACATTACCACACACACATTTTTATGTAATTTTTCAAAGCATTTTACAGTAGAGTGAATAAGTCAATGATTTAATGACTACAGAACTTCCATATCTCCATAACTTTATATCAGAGTTAAAATCAACTCCTATTGTGCTTTGTATTGCAACTTCACCTTGTAAGTGGTTTGTTGAATCTTGTTGCAATAACAATTCTAAAAGGAAAAAAAGTAAAAGTAAGAAATCATATCTCAACACTTTACTATTCTCTATTGGTGATAAACATTGGCCCAGTCTTTAGAACTTCCAATGCTATTTAATAATCACTTTTGTGTTGGAAAAATCCCTAACCACTAATTGTTGGGCTTTTTGTCAAGAACTTGCATTTCATTAGTATTTTGTACCCATTCCTCTACTGTCTGTTTCAGGATATCTTTTACATAAGAAACTCCAGAAGGATATTTGGCCAAGTGAACAAAATTCTACCAGCAGATACTGTTCACAACAGTAAACAGAAGGTTAGATACGTAAGAGGTTGTTGAAGGGAAGCTTGCAAGGTGCATGGAGATGAGCAGTAGAAATTGTGAGCAGGGAATATCACCTCTCTTTGACTTTTATTCACATGAAAATCCAGTGAATTTGACAATTTGAAAAATAGATTTTTCATATTTATATGCCTTTTGATGTAAAAAAAACAGCGCAGCTACAAAATATTGAGTTTTCTGGTTCCATGTGTATGCTTTCTTGAGTAGTGTATCTCAGAATAGCAGAGACCAGAAGGGATCTCAAGAAATCATAGAGTTCAACTCCCTTGCTAAAGCAGGTACCCTACAATATATTGCACAGGTAGGCGTGCAATATATTGTAAAAAACTAAACTAAAAGCCATTATTTCCCTAATGGCAGCAATTGCCACTTTAGAATTAGTTTTTAGATTTTATAATATATTCAGGTTTTCTGTAATGTACTTTTTATTTAGTAGGAATTATGAAGAAATTCTTTTCTATGAAGATGGTGAGGCACTGGAACAGGCTGTCCAGAGAAACTGTGGATGACCCACTGTGGAAGTATTCAACACCAGGCTGGATGGAGCTTTGAGCAACCTTGTCTACTGGGACATATCCCTGCCTATGACAGCGTAGTTGGAACTAGATGATCTTTGATTTTGAGGTCCGTTCCAACCCAAGCCATTCTATAAAAAAGCTCACAAGCTGAGATAAAAGATGGTAAATAATTACTATCACGGGCAATACAGACTCAACTTGAGGACATTTAATATATTGCTAATTAAAATAGATTTGGATAGTGAGAAACAAAGACAAACTGCACCAATGTATGCTGGGGACTGATTAGCTTGAATCTGCAGACCCTGGGGGTCCAGGCAGACGTCAGGCATGAGCCAGCAATGCAAGCTTGTAGCAAAGACAGCCAGTGGTAATCCACCTGCACCAGACGAAGTTCTGCCAGCAGACGGCATGCATTCTCAGGTCTTACATATTCACCCAAACTCAGATATCTGAGACAAGATTCTTTTGCAGCACTTCTCTTATGGCATTATCTGCCTGTAATACTCCATGTCAATTCTAAGACTGCTGATTTCAACCATGCCATAGGAAATCTTGACATACTGTGGCATAACACTGCTCTTCAGACATTAGAGCATCTCTACAAATCAAAAACTGTCATGAGAAAGTCACAGTAAGTGAACATAATCTGACAGGGGTTCTAACACAGTGACAACAAGAAGGACCAAACAGAGAGCAATACTGCAAAGACTACAGAAATAAAGACTATTTGATTCTTTGCTTCTTTTGTGACTCTGTAAAAACTAAAGGCCGGACAGATGTTTCCCTAGCGTGGCTGTCTGAAACGTTTCCCTAGTGAGACTGTCTGGAGCTTCCTTCACGCTTTCAACAGTTTTTGATTTTGCAGCCAGAAGTCATAAACCAGAAGAAACCAAACTGCACTTCGATAGCAGGTAGACAGAGTGGAAGAATGCAATTATCATTCAGCGTAACATTAACAGCCAGAGTGAAAGTAGAATGGTTCATCACACCTACAAGGAATCACGCAGCTACACAGTTGCAGTTCAAATCACATCTTTAACCTGCTTCCAAAGAAGTAAGAGTACAGATATTTTTTTGTTTGTTTTAAATCTACTAGTGCCAAAGCCCTACGATAGGCAGAATCTTTTCCTATGACTATCTAACCCAGTATCTTATTTCCTACATTTCATTTTGAGTCTGCTGGGGAAGAAAAATAAATAAATAAATAAATAAAGCATGTCACAGGTGCTTTTCCAGACCATCCAGTGAAATATTATTGGAAAATAGTGCAAATAATTGCTTGGTCTTAATCTGTATTTCAGCTACTGTCCTAGGTAAGCGGTCAATAGCAGACACCCATAACATTTGTTTTGCTATCCATCTCTTAATCTTCACCTAAAGGCTCTTTCCTACATCATCCCTAACAGCAATGGCTGTACAGTCTGGTCTCTTACATTCAGCACACCACACCCACTCCCCTGCCCCGCCCCTGAACAGCCATCAGCCCTTCTTCCCAGCACTCAGTTGTGAGACTCGTCCCACTAAGTCTCACTGACACCAATGATATCAGAGCACTAGGCAGGAACTGAGCTAAAGCTTTCAGTTCATCCCATTTGTTCCTCACACTCCATATGTTGGTATACAAACATTTCAGAGGTGCTCCTGAATCCTCAGCACTCCCTGGAGCAGCACAGATGCTCCCATTAGCCTCGTCATCATTGTTCGGCTTAACCCCAGCGTTTCTAATGGTGTCCATCCCACCAGATGATCCTAGTTCAAAGTGTTCCCATCAGCTTTGCCATTATGGGCCAAGAAGCATTTCCCCCATTGTGATGGTGCTCCTGGCCATGGCACTCCCCCTGAGCAGGCTCCACTCTGCTCCCCACCATTTGGGCTGGCCATGCTCACCAGGTATGCCCAGCTCTCACCAGACTCTTTCACCACACCACACCTGCTGGCCAACACCTCCAGTTCATGCATCAAACTCCTCTGATATCAGGCTTACCCTCCAAGTTTGAGCAGCCTGCATGACAGAAGACAACACTAATTGGCACCCACGTTTGTCATCCATTCCTAGTGTTAAGCTTTACTTCTCAAGACGCTGGGAAAAGGCCACAAACATTTTAGTCCAGCAAGCAGATATTTAAGTAATGCCACCTGAAAAGGAAGGAATGCAAGTTTCTTGAATGATCTCAGTGAGAAAAAAAGAAAAGCTATCTGTAGTATCTTCTTTCTATCACTTAATAGGACCACCATTTCTGTACTAAGTCCTAAAATACCACCTTTCACTACAACAGTTTAGCTGAGAATACTCCAAAAGCCAGTCCTACTCCTTTAGGAAAAGGAAAAGCTCAGTTAGAGAAAAGGGAAAATAAAGCTTTCTCCTTTCTTATAAAGTTCAGTGATAGAAAATTTCCTACCAGTTTATTCATGTAGATCTTCTCATTACATTTTGTCTACCAGTCTCCAACATCTTTTAAAGAGGGGCATTTACTCATGATGTTGTTCTAAAGTTCAGTTAAAAATGCTACCTTAGTACACGCCTCTCAAGCACCAACTTACCTCAACTTTATTCAACTAACAGGCCAAATTAGCTATTAAATCAGTGAAAGAAGTTGAACAACATGATTGAGTTGGAAGTTTTTTTTTCCCCCATTACAGTACCTTTAAGAAAAATCACTTCACGCCAAGATCTCCACTCATTTGGTTGCTTTTGAGTTGTCCATCCCCCAAAATTTCAACAAAATTCCAGTCCTTCATGATTCACAAAAGGCAAGAGCTATTCAGTTCAATGCCAAGCATGAATTGGTGGTGTCTGCACATTACCATAGGAAACATGACAGTGAGCAGTCAAGGCAATCTGAGAAGATAAACTCCAGCACAGACAATGCGGCAGCAGAACTAACTGCTGCACCAGAACATATCAGGCATCTGGTATAAGTCTAAATTACACTTGATAGTAACATAACATTCAGAAGTCTAAAACTGAAAACACCAAATATGTAATTGTCTTCCACAATAATATAATCATCAGCATTTAAATTCTGGATTTAGATTCTCCATGAACAACTAGCCTCTACATTTGAATACAAAAGGTTATATTAACTTCTACTATGAATCTTACTGTCCATTTCTCTTAAAGTACAACAGCTTTGATATTCTCAGTGATCATTTTCATCCACTTACTAGAATTGCATTTAGCATAGGTACTAATATGCTAGCTGTCCATAACTGCTACATGAACAGACACATTATGCTCTTAGCAAAAGCAGCTGTGAACTGTGGCATCAAAGTCCTGCTATTCTGCTTAGAGCAGACATAGGACATCATCAGTTGAACAAATGGATCTTTAACCAGTGCTTGAAGAAGCAATTTTGCAGACTGTTTCCCCAAATATAGTGGTCCACAGTCATATCCCATCTCTTCACACAAAAGGACATCAAGAAGCAGGGCTACCTGGTCAATCCAGCTGCACAACACTATTTGCTCCTCCATGAAGAAAATTTAAAGATTTAAAACAAGTCATAGTCCCAATCCACTTCCCAGCTATTCCACACTTCGCAACAGTGTCTCCTCCACTGAAATCTTGTAACACGCTGCAGGTTATCTTTGCCAAACCTCTCCCTGACTTGCTAAGCTTTCCATGGTCCCTGTTGCTGGTCTCACTTGTGGACTCACTTCTTTAATTCCAGTTTTGCTGACCACCACTTGGGAAAGGTCAACAAGTGAACAACAAGCAAATGGTTCAACTTACCAAAACAAGCAAAGCAGCCCCACAGAGCATGAAGACAACTGGTCGGACATCTGACAAGTTTGACTGAAGGCTTTTCACCAAAATGCGTTCCTGTTTGTACTTAAATCAAGTAGGTGATAGATTTCTAGAACTTATGATACTGTAACTCCCATATTCTGTGATACTGCTAGCTAAAATCTAGCAAAATGTGGGTATCACACTAGCAATATTCACAAGGTTTTGCTAAAGGTGTTTTGCCTTCCTTGTCCAATACTAAATTTGTACAATAAGGTAGCATATGTTGCTGATCTGAAAACAAACAAACAAACAAACAAACAAACATTCCTCTCAATCATGAACCTATAAAGGTTCTTCCTCTAACTGCATGACTGCTAAACCAGATAACATGGAAGCAAAAGCAACTCTTTTCTTGAAAGAAGAGCTGAAGACAGCTGCTGTGGCAGTGATGGTGGAATGGCTCTTTAGGCACAATAGTACACATAGTAACACCAAAAGAAACAATTTCCCAATTGTCAACATTCAATCTGGGGACAGCTGGTTAAGTCAGAATAGAAAGTAAGGAAATGAAGTGAAATACCTTTCATCAAGACAGCACAAAATATTCTGGTACCAACAAACACTGTGAAAAGTGATGCAAAAGGGTTTCACATCACAATACTACATGAACCCACACCCCCCCCTCCTTGCTTTGTTTTTTTTTTTTAAAGGCAACAAAGGAGTCTGACAGCTGAGGAGAAACAGACAAGGACCATCCTCGTTAGATAAATAGTTACTTTCAGCTTTTCTTCACTGATGGACATAGGGAGAGTGGAGAGAAATGCAACACTTACAACGGCAAATTGAATAAAACTTCCAAGACTCTACACTGTATGCTTGACAATCAACTGAATTTTGCAGAATGTAGATAAAGAACCTCTAACTACGCATTAACCACAGGACATCTGTCAACGCTAGCAAATGACTTTAAAAATAAAAAATACCATCTGAGTATATGTACACACACACACTTTCACTTGACGAAGTATCCAACATTAGTTGCAAGTCTCTCAAATACAGTTTGCAACTCAAAACAGATCAATTCATTGCAACAGAAGTAATTGTATTATTTCTATTGAAAACTTTAGTTTCAATTGCCTAATCATCATCTTCTAGCCTTCACTCTATACAGAATGAACACAGCAGCACAACTTGGTGCTGCAGTTGCTGCCTGAAAACTAAGACTTGGTAACAGATGATTGTACAAAACAAAACAGAGGAGCAATTCTCCATCAAAATTACAGGGTTTCAGCGTCAATTCAGCAATTCTGTTTCCTCTGCAGCATTATCAATATTTTATTTGTTTGCCACATAAACCTTTTCAGAGAAAGTAATATGGCAAGGAAACTCAAGAGTTAACTGTAAATGCATCAGCCACAAGACATCATAATTTCCTCATCTATTTTAAGGACAGTGTACTCCAAGTTACTCTGACAGACTAGCAACAAAAAGACAAAGGACAGTTTATAGACTGCACTATTACCATCACGCTGTTATTTATAACTCAGACAGGCCATCCAGGCAGGAGAAGGACATATTAAGACAAAAATGAAGATAGCTAGCATGTAGCCTGTTGATTAATAAGTAATTCAGTATTGTTAATTTTCCCATTCTTAATAGGTAGCAGTACGTGCACTACTGACATAATGATTGTTTGGCTATAGTTTAAGAAAATATCTTCTAAAATACATACATGAAGCTCAGATTAAGCTCAGTAATTCTATAAGTATTTCAGAACAACACAACTTTCAGAAGTGTTTTATCTAGTGTTGCTGTGAAAAGACATTCTTCAGTCCTTCCTTTCTGACGGTACAGACATGAAGTAATTCTGCTCCTAGTAAGAAAGAAAGCTTTAAAAAAACCATGCTCTTTCAGTAGCATTCAGTATTAGCACCTCATTAGAGAGAAAAAAAGTGAAACTATGGTACTTCTGCAGCAGAAGTTAAATGAACAGAAACAACATGACAGCCACTTACAGCCTGAGCCAAGATAAGCAGCTGGAAGAAGGCTAAGGACAGCAACCACTTAACCTTGGCTTGGTGCAGCCAGAGCAGCTCACGCTATTCTACCTGAACCAGCCTTAGATGTTCTAAAGTTTAAGACAAAAACAGAAGAAATTATGCGAAGTAGATTGAGTCCATAAAGTCTCCTGAGGGTTTTGGAAAGGCACAGAATGAACTGGCTCAGGACACTGGAAGCCAAAAGCATTAGCCAATGTATAGACAGCAGGTGTGTTAGTGACTATTGCACAGCACAGCCTAACCAATCTCCAGCTCAGGATGTTCTTGAGTGGTTGGTTTCTAGTAACTGTAGAATGTACCAGGATGCAGACACTGCCCACTGCCCCTGACAGTACTGCCAGTCCTGCCTGCTCCTGCTCACCCCTCAGGGCCTCTACCCCCCAGCCCAAGCCCCCACATCAGCCCCAGCTGAGGCACAGAATCAGTCTCTAGCTCCTGACAGTCCCACCTTGCACTATGCCAATTCTTGTAGTGCTCTTTTATTAATGCCACACTATTTCCTCTAACCCAACTCATGAGCACAGAAGGGGGGGGAGACCATCATTTGTCACCACATCTTCACCACACTTAATACACACCTGAAACACTCAGTGTAACCTCAGGAAATCATCTCCACTTCTTCATCCCACTTTAACATGTTTTAATTAAGCAGCGGCGGTAAAAACTAACTAAAGTCTCAGCAAATATAAATATGAAAAAGTCTCTTCAGTGATTCAGCAAAAAAAAAAAAAATTGTTAAGTTTGGTAATTACTTGAAGAAATTGTTGAAACTGTATACAGAATGTAGTAAGTGGTACGACCAACCACCTATGGCAATCAGATAAGTACAGAAGGAACAGTTCATTATTTCAAAAAAATATATGTTGTGAAAAGAAATATAAAGGACTCGTAACATGGGAATGAAACTAAAAATCCAAACGGAGCTGTTAAGTAGTCTGAAACTAATGGGAAGCACAGACCAGGCTCTGTGGTCATAGGCTAAGGCCCAAGCACATTACCTGCCAGTTCCTTTTGGTTCTTTCCTTGCATGATCTTCCACTCAATTACTCAGTTTAATGCTTTTCACATCATCCTGAAATCAGCTATGCAGTGCAATCAAGGGAGATAGCCCAAGTGGTTCTAATTTAAAGGTTAACACCTTGTTCCTAAAGACTTTGCAAGTGGTGACATGATGAACCAAATGAGATGAAGCACAGTTCACAACAGCTTTAATTGCAGACCTGACCAACTCATCCAATAAAATACAACTCAACTTTTTCCAGTCTCTTTGGTTAGCTTTATTCTGCTGAAAGCAATCATCACTGCAAACCACTCCTGGTTGCACGTGACAGCTCCTTGACTGCAATGTGACTGACAAGGAACACTCTCAAAGCAACAACTGAAGTGTGGAGCAGAACCGCCTGACAATTTAGCCATTCAGGATTTACTCTGCATCTTTCTGTCATACCTTCCACTTGTTTGATGATTTCTAGCCATTAAGTTTACTTACATGGCTGTGAACTTTTTGCCAGCAGACAGAACAAGTTTGGACTTTTGTATGTAAAAGCAGAGCATGAAGTAGAGAAGTTATATCCTGGGAATTAGCAACAGTTGTCCATTTCCTCTCACTCCCTCCTTTTTGAAAAAAAAACAAAAAACAAAACACCAAACATGTCTAGTACCATTTGGCATCTTATATACCTAAGCACTTCTTAAATTAGTAAGCATCTATTCTTGCAGCTGTAGGTAACAGCAAGCATTTAATTTCCAGGGAAGCATATAGTTTACATGAGCCAGAGGGAAACACCTGCATCACTCAGGCTTAGTTCGCCTATGACTGCACATCAGATCAAAACATAGCTGATGTCCAAGAGACACAGGTGCAGGAAGCTTGCTCCAGTGTTCATTTCCACAGCATCCTTTTAAAAGGACAGCTTATCCTTTGCTAACTACACTTAGGACAGCTGCAAACAGCTCGTGATTTTTTTCTAATGTATGTTTTAACTAAATGCCACTCTAAAATTACAGTTTGAGAAATGCCACATAACATGCTGAGAACCTGCTTATTCCTCTTAGTCTCCAAAAACCACCTGCACAGTGACAACAAGGAGTCATACTTCTTGTCCAAATTAATTACAAGTTTTGTTGGTTTCCCTCCTTCTCTACCATGTTACCCAGTGCCATATTTTGTGAGAAGTCTAAGAACTAATCCAGTAATTTAACAGAGAAAGGACCTTCAGAAGTTTTCAGATACTCCAACTGGTTCACTAGTATGTAATGAAAAGCATAACTGAACTGAAATGCAGATAGAGTAATTGTCAATTCAATTTATATTCATACTGAAACACAAGTGCACATTTACTAAAACTGACAAGATACCAAAGCTAATACTGAAGCAGCAAATTCTCACTTTAACATTACCTAAGCGTTTCCTTTTCTAAACGTAGGTACAAGTCCTACAGCTGCAGGAAGTCCACTACAGTCCTGCACCAGGTCAGGACCATCAGGCTTACTAATTCTGTCCAGGACTCACTGAGTACACAGTGATCAGGTCCCAGGGCAGCAGCAGTCCACGTTTTGATTACACTGCCTTCAGCCATTACCTCACCTGTGCTGGTAGCAAGCACTGCTTGCAGCAGAAATGGAGTAGATCACATTCCTGCAAAGTGCATGCCTCAGTGCAAAAAATCTGCTACATTAACTCAAGCCAACTCCAATAGCATTTACACTAACAGGTCACTCTCTCCACTGGAACCAATAACAGCATACTCATCTTAAACATATGACCAGAGGAGCTAAAAGAAGGCAAGAATACTTAAAATCATCACAGCTGTTTTTCTATTGTCTGTCATAGTCAAAATATATACAGTGAAACTTATGCTATGCCTACGTTAGAAAACAAGTAGGATACACGTGAAGTGTCTGGTAGCACAAATAAGAATAAGGAAAGTTTTCTAAAAAAATCTTCTTGCAACAATGCGGAACAGATGTGTGTTAGTGACTGTGTGTCACTAACACAGTGATCACACTACATCTCTGAAATCAAAACCTAACAAAAGGAAGTCACTGTAGGAAAGTAGCTGAAAATAATTATGCCAAAATAATTTTAGACTGCTTTCAGAGGGAGCATTTATGGAGAAAGATTCTAGAATAAGATCCTACAATCTTTGTAGGAAAAGATTCCCTCTGCAACCTTTTCAGTAGGTATAGCAGAAGAGATCAGCAAGGAACATCGAATAATTCATAGTTAAATCATAGAATAAATTGTATAAATAATAAATCTATTTGAACCACGCTGACCTGGAAACAGAAAGGATCTTACACACGAATACATACATGGAGATGCATACATAGAGGAATCAAAGTGTTCCCATTTTAAGACCAATTCAAAAAATGAGAGTCATACAATGCAAAAACTGTGTTGCTTCAGTTTCTCACTAGCTGCTTCTCAAAACGCAGCGACCTTTTACATTTTATTGTGCTGTACTTAAAGTAAAAAACAGTCAAGTTTGAAGCACAGCACTAAAATCCAGCTTCAGAAAGCACGGCAATAGAATGTGAAGCCATAGAAAACAGCAACTATTAGTGGTACAAACATCTTTGGTAAGCCCATTCACAAGTGACCACATACATTCAGAATCTAGTATCTAAAGCACTGAAAAACGCACTACTACTTAAATCCTTTGCCAAAGTATTTTTGGCATATAAAGGAAGAGATGGATACTGAGCATGCATCTACAGGACTAGTCCAGACGTAAAGGTCGAGCCGTCTCACAGTTCTGGCTGACAATGCCAGACAGCAGACGCCTTCTTGGCGCAGTTATCGTGTTTGATTCTGAAGAAAAGCACACCTCTCTCAGAAAGGACTACCTACCATCAAACCTTGGTTGTTTTCTTCTTACCTGAAAGAAAAATAACAACTACTAACAAATACTTGTTTTAAAAGGAAAGTTATTTTTTAAGGAATCCATTATGCGAAATTTCATCTGTCACCAGGATGACCTTTCACTATGCAAAACACGCAGAGGGATAAATCGCAGCCTAAGCATTCCTTACTCCTCTCCACTGGCTTGCAGTAGTGCAGAATAACCTTTCTTAAGCATTCTGGCAGCCTCCCTTTCCAAAACAGACATTCCTGTTTCAGAACGCTAATAACAAACATCTT
The DNA here is from genome assembly GCA_013399175.1 of Odontophorus gujanensis. Taxonomy (NCBI): domain Eukaryota; kingdom Metazoa; phylum Chordata; class Aves; order Galliformes; family Odontophoridae; genus Odontophorus; species Odontophorus gujanensis. The sequence continues at coordinate 167,847 of VXAB01013296.1, forward strand.
AAGGTGATAACTAGCACTGCATGCACTGTTCACTTGAAGAACAAGCACAGTGAAAAGTATCCTGGTTACAGTGCGTGAAAGAGGTAGTACTATTTGATTTGGACTCATTCATGGTTTACTATACCCATCTTCCCTGTTGATCTCCTGAAGATCACCATTCAAACGACTCTTTCTTCTCAGCCTTCAGTGTCACACATCCCCTACTGACCGTCACAGACCACAGTCACTCTCTCAAGATGCCCTTCAAGCTTCTGCAATATCTGCAAAGTGAGGTAGCATTGAGTCTCTCCACTGAAACTCTCCTTGACTTGAGCAGTCTGCCAGTAGCCAAGTGAATGTCTCATAAGTCATCTAGTATTAAACAGTATTTTTTTGCTTGTCCTTCTGTACCTGATACGTTCACAGCAATATGCTCCAGAGGAATGGAAATTTATCCCATTAGAAGCAAATAATTCAACCACCATTTCAATTCTGGAAGAGCCCAAGAAAAGCTTCCTTCTTTCGCTGATAAGGGCAAGCAGTTAATCTCATTTTTTGCTGAAAAGAACAGCAGAGAATTAAAACTTCTCTGCAAGTTAATCAAGTACCCACCACGGGGCGTAAAACAAACTGCCAAGTGACATATAGCAGGATCCCTGCAAAGGAATGCAGGGTCATGATACACATTATCTTCCATAATGATTTATTCCTTTTAAAAACAGCTGTAAAAATCAAGGGATGAAGTAGGTGGTCATGTCACTCTCTTCATCTAACAAGTCTGCACTGATACAGTGCACTAAACTAGACTGGATGTTGTGGCAGCATGGTAAAAAAAAAAAACTGCAGAAGTATCTGCAACTGACAGACAACTGAGCTGCATTCTTGCAAATAGCTACTTACTGCTCTTCCTGCAAAGACAGGAGGAAGAGATTCAGCTCACTGACAAGTTGTCAGTGCTGCAGAAGAACTCATCTGCTCCCCTCATCAGTTCATCTCTTTCCAGTCTCTGAAGTGGAAGAGCATCCTCCGGAGAGCACAATCCCCAGGACGCATCAGGTTTCTCATCAACTGTCTGCTCAGTCAGCATGCCTGCGGAGAATGCTTCAGTTTCCTCATGCTGGAATTTGGCAACAGTCCTGACATTTAATTAAGCAGTTGTTTTTTGAAGCAAAGCCCACAGTAAGGCAGACCAAGAGATGCAAAGAGCTAATAATGTGCCTCTTCACTGCTCACTCCAATTGGCACGGTACAAACTGCGGGAGTAGCCCTGCTATACCAGGATCGTAACAAGTCAGGCAACTGGGTGCCTAAGTCAGGCTACACGGGGTCATTGTAACCAGGGGTACCAAAGCTGCTAACATCTTCAACAAACAGTGGAAATCATATTTCCAAGTAAAAACAGCTGTGTCACCAGAATTCAGAATTAGTACAGGAAAACTGTGGTCACAGTGAAATATGACAAATATTTCTTTACTTGCTGTATAATTTTTCCTCCAAATGTTACGCTTACAAACCCAAACTGTGGCTGTGGGCCATACTAGTGTGTGTTTGAGAATGAACCTCAAGTATTGTGTGCAGTTTTAGGCATCTCAATAAAAGAAGGACAACCTGAAGGTACAAAGGAGGGTTATGAAGCTGGTGAATAGTCTAGAGGACAAGGTATGCGAGGAATGGCTGAGGTCCCTTGGTTCGCTCAGAGCTGCTGAGGGGAGCCCTCATGCAGCAGAGGGGCAGCATTGAGCTCTGCTCTGTGTGACAGTGACAGGGCCCGAGGGAACGACATGGGGCTGTGTCAGGGGAGGGGCAGCTGGGGGTTAGGGACAGGGTCTGCACCACAGGGCTGTGGGCATGGATTGTGCTGTCCAGAGCAGTGGGCACAGCCAGTAGCACTAGAGTTCAAGGAGTGTTTGGACAGTGCTTTCAGACACACGATTTGGATTTTGGGTGGTGCTGTGTGGAGCTGGGATTTTCAACCCTTCCAACTCAAGATAGTCTGTGAACAGGACTTCAGTCAAGTGAGGTCTGTACTTCCAGTACTGGGAAAAAGTTGCTTATGTGCTTACAGGTTTCCTTCTCATGGGATAAAAGGTGTGCAGAGTAGCTGTGCCACTGAATCTCTGTACAAATTTAAGGCCCAATAGGAAAACAACAAAATAGCAAGCATAAATGTTAGAATTTCCTTGTCTTTTTTATTCAGGTAATTACTTTCTCCCAAGATAACAGAAAGGTCAGTACCATCAGAATGGCTGACCTTTTGCTTGGCATCCTTGTCTCTGGTAACAGAAGCTAATTTTGAAATGTAATTAACTCAGTCAAGCATAGCAACTTCTACTACTTTCAGTCTGTTTCTCCATTACTGATTTATATTCCTCTACATTTTCATAGAGGAACCATTGATGACTCCTCAGAAGTTGTCATGGTTTTATGATTNTACAGAGTAGACATCCACACACACCTTCATTCTGCCTCCAGGAAACAAGGTCCATTTCTATTTTCACCATCCAAAACACAACACAGTCTTAAGAGGTCTATATGGGAGGTAGAGTTCCCACTTTCTCCAAGCACTGTATTTTCCTGCAGTTGTTCTGGTTTATATCAACACTGCAATTCAGGCCCTCTAAATATTATTTTTTACACAGTCTCTTAAAAAAATATATATATATAATTATTTTTTTAAATCAAGAAATGCTTTCCCTGAGGCACAGTACCCTTTCCCCTGCCTCCAGCTATAACCATACTGACATTCCATGGATAGTTCACAAGATTCACAAGAAACACTTGTGATCCCTCTCCTTAGCTGCTTTCCATCAGCAAGATACCCATTATAGATTTTATTAGGCTGTTCCCCCTCCATTCATCACTCAGCTTCTTGCACCACTGAATTCATGCCACAAATTCTGCTCCACAGTGTTTTGTTTCTGTAGCATAGTATAGTCCTGTTGCAGTGGGAACACTTCCCATTGTTATTCACATATTGCTAGAGTTCATTAGTTCAAAGTCAATAATGAAAATATTACTCAAGACAGATCTCTGAGGGAACATCATTGGTAACATCCTCATTGTGGTGACTCCCTCTTGAAAACAACTTACTATACTCTTCACATCAGCCAAGTTTTTGTTCACTCAGACAAGTTTCATTTCAATCCTCCTCCCCAACAGGAAGTTGTATCAGAGGATTTAATTAAAACTAGATGAGTAAGTCTAATGAAGCGCATGTAGTCAATTGCCTTATGTTTCAACAAGAAAAGAATTAGAAAGGATAAAAATTGGGCTAACTATCTCAATCTTATTTCCCATCGGCATTTCATCTCCCCCTTCTCCACTAAAGTCACTACCACTGGCTTCTCAACCTCAGAAGCTGCTGGCAAAATGCTGCTGCAGAGCTTCACATAGCAAATAAACCATTAGCCCTCTGCAACAGAGAATTACATCCCAGGTAAGAAGGATCTTGAGAAAAAGGGCTGAGGAGTTACACTGATGAACTGAGCATGAATTTTATTTCTTTAGGTCCTTGTCTTGCTTATAGCAAAGCCTTTCTATTTGAGTAGATTCAGTCTATCACAGCAGTAGCTCTTGCAATTTCAGCAAATAATACTGCTTCTCAGGAACCAGGTTTGCAAGGACTGCTGGTAGTAGAGGAGGAGGAGGAGATGAGGCAGCAAAGACCTGTAGTGACCCTGCAAGTTCTGACTAGTGGAAAAGGTGCTCTTTTGGAAGATACACTACTTTCCTGAAGTGAGCATTAACGAGCATGGTAGTTTCATCTCCATAGGGCAGCTAAACTCCTCCACACTACTCTTGTCACCCTCCCTCCTCAAAAAAAAAAAANTGCACCCCCCCCAAAAAAAAAAAAAAAAAAAAAAGGGGGGGAGAGGGAAGGAGGGAAGGAGTGGAAATAGTTACCAAGAGCACGAGGGCAAGGGAGAGCTCACTGTGATGAGCTATGATCAAACCATAAAAATCACCTTCAACTCCTGAGATTCATACTTGCACATCTAAACACAGAAAAATGAGTATCCACCAAAAAAAAAAAAGAAAATCAATAAGAGCAGTAACATTCATAGCTAAAATAGCTCAATTTCCATAACATTACAGCTATTTGTTGACTACTGTAAGTCTAACCTACATTTTCTGGAACACCTGGTCAGAGTGCACAAATATTGTAGGGTTCCACACACATGAAAAGGTCAGCCAGTTTGGCCAGCAAAACTCTTTAAATAAAGCAGTTTCCAGACATTGTAATTTACAGGGAAGATATGAGGTTGCACTGTCTTTAAGAGTGCTCTGCATGTTCAGATGAAAACTTGCAAGAATCAGAAACCTTTTAAAAGTTTCTCATCTTGTATACAATAACTGCAGTAAAGTACTGTACACTGTTCTGATGCTAAGGTTGGATTTCTATAGCATAAAATAGCATAAAAACATCACATTTAATTCCATATGATGTATCAGATTCTAAGTTTGTATGTATTGTAATTTTAACTCTACGGAGTCAAATATTTAAAAACACTGAAATCCTCCACAAAAATAAATCTAGCCATCCGCAAGCTATTAAGATTTATTTTTAACATAAAAGTAATATAGTCTCATATCTCTTTCAAGTCAAAAGTTCCAATAACTTCATTAAAGTGGTAAAGTGATTTCTAACCAGCCCTCTCTAATTCATACCTCTTTTACTACATGTCAATTATTGAATAAGTTATATTTGTAATACTACTATCTGCATATTCTTTGTAAGATCTGCAACCCCACTTGCATTAAAAGCTGAGAGGACACTCATGCACACATGAAAGCTGTTGCAATGAACACTAAGGACTCCTACATCTGTTCTGACTGCTTAGCAGACCTGCTTCAGAAAAAAAGTCACTAACAGGTTAGAGCTCTGTCTTACATGTAAGTAGGTGGGTCCTGTGTGGTTACTCTTATCACCATCCTGATCTTCAGGTAAAAGCATATTGAAAGAAGAAGAGCAACCATAATTATTAATCAACATCTGATGCTTCCATCAATTATGCAATTTAACAAGAAAACCACTGGGAATAAAATCAATTTATTTTCAGGGCTTAATATGGACTGCTGCTAGCTCAAATGCAGAGGCATTAAAGCAGCCTAGACAGGCTGCTTAAACTTCAGCATGCTGTTCCTCCTACAGATTCTCTGAAGATGATCTAGAAGAGAATACAAACAAACTCATGACAATAGCAAGCCTCAGCCCATAAACTCTTTAATGGAAGGCATAACAAAGCAGAAAATAAGACGGATTTTATATTGTTAACTGTGAAAAACAAGCAAGATGTTTACCTTGATCATCTGAAGGAAGAAAGCCTAAATGTCTACCTGGAAAAGTTTATGATGATTGTAGGGTGGAAATAATGAATAATACCAAATGGTATTGTCAGTCAAGATAGATGGTATAATTTAGAAAGATTATCCAGATGACAAAGAGACAATTGATAACAAGAGAAATGCTCACCTGCCTTCAAAGATCAAGGCTCACAGAGAGAAACTTCACAAATGAGGGATTTCCAGCAAGCGATCCTTCCCCAGTGGTGGTCAGCCCTTAAATGGGGTCTAGGAGACATGGAGTAAGACTCCATCCCTTCTGGTCACACAGGTGAATTGTCTTTACCTGCACTCCCACAGCTTGCCTGAGCTGATTGAACAGTGGTTCAGGTCATGATAGTTCCCATATAATGATATATCCACAGTCAGAGTACTTATAGCTAATTAGACTGTCATTTCCCATATGTCTAACTATTTTTAATCTGCACACAAAGTGAGAACCACATCTCACTACCACTTTTTAAAATCACTTAACAGTTTCCATAGTGGCTTTCATTTATTTCTTTTAAATGAATCAATGAATGGCAAGCCATGACAACATCCCAGCTGACAATAAAAATCTGACATTCAACTAATAAGTAGGTAGGTTGCTCCAGAAGTAATGCCACTTACTTTATTTCCATGGAAACTAGGATTGATGCAAAGAACATAACACTATTTCGATAGAGCAGATTCTCAGCTACAAAACACTGTTTTGCAACAGAGTCACCATCATTAGCTATGCATTTTCACCAGCAATGAATATCGTGCTCGTGAAAATCCACACCAGCAGATGTGACCCACTGTTGCCACTGCTGAAACACCACTGCCTCACTATGCTCACTACTCTTCAGTCTCCATGAACATTCACTAGACATCAGTGGGTGCCTATTTTTCCATAGGAAGGAATCCAGTGACACACCTTTGCTTCAAACATACTTCCATACCACTCTGTCAGGCTGTCCCTCTGCTGCCATCTGTCATGCAGCAACAAAATAGAGTTGGGATATTGGTAGGAAGGTTCAACATCTACTGCCATACCATCAGCATCTACAAGAAAGACATCAAGACCCTGGAGCATGTTCAGAGAGGGGCAATGAAGCTGGTGAGGGTTCTGGAGCTGGGGTCTTATGAGGAGTGGCTGAGGAAGCTGGGACTGTTTAGTCTGGAGAAGAGGAGGCTCAGGGGTGACCTCATTGCTCTCTATAATTACATGAAGGGAGGTTGTGGTGAGGTGGGAATCAGCCTTTTCTCACATGTAACTAGCAATAAGACTAGAGGGAATGGCCTCAAGTTGCACCAGGGGAGATTCTGGTAGGATATTAGAAAATAATTCCCCAAGAGCACTGGTCAGGCACTGGAACAGGCTGCTCAGGGAGGTGGTGAAGTCACTGACCCCGGAGATGTTCAAGAAACACTTAGATGTAGTTCTGAGTGACATGGTCTGTGGGAAATATTAGTGACAGGTGGATGGTTGAACTGGATTATCATAGAGGTCCTTTCCAACCTTGCTGATTCAGTGATACAGTGATCTGTCTCTGATGCCATGGGGCAACATAATAAAATAGGAGGCATTACTTTCAGAGCAGCCCTCACAGTTGCATTGCTCCATTATTTACAGAATTACAAGACCAACATTATACCTAAAATCAGCACACTCAAGTCAAAACAATTTCTCAGGACTCAATTCCCTCTCCATTTACAGCACTGCAAGACAAATTTCCCTGAAGTGCGCTCACCCAAGTTTAGCTCACCTGTCACAGCCATTTGCTGACCAAACATGTGAAGGACCAGAGCAGTTAGGGTTTCCAAGCCCCAGTCACTCTTTGCAATCTTAAGTATTAGCACTAACTCCCCTGAGTGGAAGCAGAGCCATGCTGAAATGCCTGCATGTATCTGGCATCCAGCTCCCAGAAGCTGCTCCTGCCAGGAGATGCAAAACACGGGCAAATGGGCCAGTAACAGGAGTATTTCTCAGAGGAGAGCAGCAGTTGCTGGGGGTGTTCAGCTTTTAGTAAAGTACCTTAAGGCATTTAGAGTACTTGGCACTCTTCTTTTAGGAAGTACAGTACAGGAGAAAGCAACAGACCCTACCAGATCTGAAGAGAAATATGACCTACAGAAAAAGTTCAGCCATTACCATCAGGCATTTATTTAGTTACAGGCTATCCTACCTTGTGATGGTAAAATGTTTCAAAATTGCTTTTTATTCTCAAACTGAAAGAAATGCTCACTATACAGAAACAAGTATTTACAGAAAGCAAACCTAAGCAAGATTACATAATTACAAGCAGAGGGACATGCAAGTTAAACAGCTTTGAGACAGAGCTGTTATCAAACTACAAAATCCCCTTTTTGTAGGATTCAGCCAATAACCACAGATAGTAAAGGTGTCATTTGCCTGTCTTCTGTCCTTACCAAAAAGGAAACTTAGGACCAGTATTCCTATTTCTCTTAAACCTCTGGAATAGGCTCAAGTCCATAAAGGATTTCTGCGCAAGTTATTTGAAATTCACAGGCCAGATGAACCTTACAAACTTTAACTGAAATAGTAACATCCATTAGCAACAAACATTTCTTCCCACGCAAAGCTTTTACACAGGTAAGAATCTCAGATTAGATAACTGTACTAGTGATATAAGGAGCCTCCAAGGACACTTCACCAGATCATCTGAGGAAACTATTACATGCTATAACCAGAAATGCCTTTTTCCAAGTACAAGCCATACTAGACCTAAAACTTCCATGCAGAACTAGCTGATCAAGTTATCTGGTAGATTAGCTCTCAGTTCTACTTTAAAGGTTGTCATGCTTTTTCCAAGCAGAGCAGAGATGCCCATAAGAACAAGTGTTTCTTATGTACGCACACAGGGGCTTAGAGGTGCTGACAGTCACTCTCAGTGAAAGCTGTCCCAGTTGGTCCCATCAAGCTCAAGACATGGTTAGGAGATACAGCAGTCCCATGTAATATAAGTAAAGTATTTGAGGAAAAGCTTTTTCAGGGTAAGATGAACCCAAGTAACGATACGCTTCAAAAGTTTTACTGTAAAAATGTTTTATAAAACCCATCCCTTATTGAGAGCTATTGAAAACAGATGAACAATAAAAATGCTTATGCAGGAAAAATAAAAGCCTTGAGAAAAAGCAGCTTTATTTCTTATGGTCCATAAATCCAACGTACTATACACGTGATGCCCTACACACATGACAAAATTGAATTTCCAGAACCCTAGAAGGGCCTTTTATAGTTCAACACAAATTCATGAAGCTTCATTTAATTATCTTATCTCAAAAGGAGAGGAACAGTTTAGACAGCTAGGTTAATACACTGTCAGACAACATGGCTGTGCTTTTAAAGCAGAGCCAGAAAAGCATCATTACATAGCAAGGAGAAATTGGCTCTCCCGGGCTAATGAAATTTTTCCTATTGGTGCTGCTCTGAGGCTCAACCACAAGGTGTCAGAAACAAACATTTTTAAATAACTGTACAAGACACATGGCCTCAATTCATAGGATTTGATTTTGAAACAAAAAACACTTGCAACATTTCACTTCTACTAAAATACTTCAGCTGTAGTCATGCAAATAAGGAGCAATTAAGAACTAACAAGAGAAAGCATATCTGAGTATTTCTTACATTTCTATTCCATCTTTCAGTCATATCCCTGAATAAAAGCTCCCAACTAACAGATTCTTACAAATAAACCATTCATGAAGTTACTTGAAACCCTAGCAGCAGAGATAATGCTGGGTTTGTCTCCTGATTTTATTCAGAACCCACTTAGACCTGCAGTGGAGGACAGGACTTCGGGCCCCAAGGACCCCTTATCTCAGCCAGTACTTGTATTCTCAAGATTTGTGCAAAGGTAATTCCAAATGCATCTTTTCAGTCTTACCCATATTATTTAATTACAATCACTAATCAATGGACACACAGCTTGTAAGAGAACCCTGGCCTCTCATCCTGGAGAGAGATGAGCATCACCTGAACAATCAATACTCAACATCTCTTGGGATTCAGAAGCACAGAATTAGTATTAAACGCCAGGAAAGAGGAAAAAAAACAAAAACAAGAACACACGGAGTCACTCCCTGATGGAAGCTGATAAAAAACTGGACTGCTCTGAAGGACTAGTACTCAAAATCCTACATGCTACAGACGGCAAGTAGTCCCCACAGCAGCAGCACACTTTCACAGGTCAAGTACATGTTTTGGGTTAGCAGAAAGCATGCTAATGAATCCCAAGGAACCAACCACCATTTGAGGTTAGCATCAAAAATAGAGGCGTTCAAATCTAAATGGCATTTATACATTACACATGTGCACACAACACCGAGATAAGTGGTACTTTGCTACAAATGAGGCATGGGGTACTCTGTAACAATTTATTTTATTGTCATTACATGTTCAAAGAAGCAGCAACCCTAGTCTGTTTATTGTGGCCAAATGCCCAGATTTAAATTAATTTTTTTTTTTCTGCATGCTTCTGTTTAACCTAAAGACTGAATAGTTTCAGATGCAAGAAAACAGAAGTCAGAAAATACAAATGACTTTGCCTTGAGGCAATAGAACTTAGCAAACCTGGCAAGTCGTTATCTCCACCAAGTAACTGAAATTTTGCCAGATCTGGAGATTTACACACATTTCGTCACACTAAGCAGCACATCAGTCCTTAGTATCCTCCACTATCACCTTTAGCTCTGATTCACAGTAGAAAAATGAAGAACTTTGAGTGAAAGCAAAAGAAAATCCTGCCTGTAGATTTGCCTGTAGCTTTGGAGCTCAATGAGAACTCACCCGAAGAGTTGGAAGACTTGAGGGGAAGGGGTTTCTCCCTTTTCTACCTGATAATTTGGCTCAACTTCCACCTTCTCCAGCTTCATTTCCCCCTCATCTTCTCCAAAGTAGAGGAGCCTTCATCTAGTTCCATCACCTAATCCTGTCACCAGATTTATGAGAAATGTGAATAGAGACAGTGGGCAGCAAGGCCCAGTTCTGTGACTCCTAGTTTTCCTTTGGCTGCTATAGTTTAGTTGGCCTTTCTTATTTCCTGTGCCTCTCAGACAATAAACAGAAATACTCCAGACGTGACTTTTTGTCTGGATCCCAATAAACATTTTCAAAACACCAGCACTTGCAGTGCCCACTCTCCCACACTACTCCTAAAACTACACAGAAGACAAATCCTTACGCTCCCCTGAAGGCTATGCTATAAGCAAGGGGAGAACAGCATCTTATCCACTTTGCAATTTACTCTGGGCAGTTTGGAAGTGCAACCGAGGGGTACTACCTCAGGATGTTAAACATTCATGTTGTCTGAACTCCACCAGTACAGAAAACCACCACCTGAGCTGCAGAGTCAAGCAGCAGTTGCAGTCAGCCAACCATCACCAAGTAAGACCACAGCCAAGATTTTATTTACCTTGCAGGCAGCCACTGAACTATGAAGAACTGTTGCCAGATTTCACAAAAGAATCAGATTAACTGTGCTATCAAATGATAAACCCATTTTACTTCAAAACAAATCTTCACATCAGTGACAAAGTAATAGGAAAAAAACTGCAAAAAGCTCGTTTACCTCTCAAACTGATGAAACTCTTTCCAACTTAGATAAAAACACTTCAGGACTGACTGCCTCATGTGCCAGATTCTTGAGGTCTCTTGGACTACAACCAAACAGGAAAGATAAAACTTATCTACTCTAAGTCTTTCTATGTTCAGGGAGAAGGGAAGATGAAAGTTACTGCTTCAGCAACTGGAGGCAAGAAGAACATTTATATTTACGAAAGCTAGAGCTGAACGGCTCAATTCTAGGAGTTACTCCACCACTGCCCAGAGTTTCCTTGCCTCCATTACTGTAGAGTACCCCACCAGCAAGTCTCAGGGGAATGCTCAGCTTATTAAATCTAGTGTCATCATCTCCACCACAGGACAGCAAACAAGGAGCACATTACATCAGTGAATTAATTTGAAGCCCTAACTCTCCAAGAAGGATAGTCCTACATAAATAGACTAGGGCTGTCATGCTTCACTGGGTCTAGTCAATGCACTGCATTAATATACATTAACATAGAACCTGAGTATTAGTACTGTCTAGGCATTAAAATATTAGTCACATTCTCCTTTTAATGAAGGTATTCTTAATTTTTTTTTAATCCCTCTTAGGGCAGGGTAGAATCAAGATCTTGTTTTTAAGAAAAAAAAAAAGCCAAAACCCACTGATGAAGGGACAAACACCTACATGAACACCATGCCTTCAGGTTAAAACATGACCTATGACAAAAGACATATGGCATATATTTTCCTTTCCTTCTCTGCAGCAGCTATGAAAACGTTTGGTAAACTGTTTATGAAAAATGCAGTTAGTTGATTTCTAGTCTGCTGGCAACTGGATATAACAAGACTCAGCTGATGCATTTCAGAAGATAGCCAGAATTTAATGACTTTCCTGTGTAACTGGTGTGGGTTTAGATATTTTCAAGAAAAGTACTGCAAATCTGGATTCCAGCCTCCTTAACACATTCCACTTATATCACTTGTGCTGGGCTTTTCCTGACCCCACACTTAAGGAGGTTACTCGGTATGTCTGACTGTCCCTATCAGGATATCACCATATTTTAACAGTGAAAACTGATAATACAGTTCTATTATTCAAATGTAGTATTACAAAAAACAAGCCTATTTCAGATCACAAAAGTCAAAGCTAATCATAAAATACTGTAAATCATAATGTCAGCCTTAACTCTTCAAAGCCTTTTTTTTTTACTGGAACCAGATTGAAAACTGCTTTGAGGGTTCTTACTGGAATGTCCACAGCTTCAAATTTTACAAGTTTCATTAACTTAGCACATACACCAAGAAGCAGCAGGATGTGAACACAATTTCTTTTGAGTACCATACTGTTAAACTAAAAGGCCAGAATATCAACAACAGAATATGCCATGTATGAATAATATCCTTAATGTGTACACTGACCTTACAGAAACTGAAATTTTAAAGTTAGTTTTCTGTGTAATTTTGTTGTTAATTTTATCCCCTTCCATATTGCTTTGCATAAGCACAAGATGTACCACTCCCATTATAGTTCTCTTATCATTAAGATAAGACTTGAACTGTCTAGCAGGCAAACTCAAAACCTAAACTCAGGATAGCATGTTAAGGTAGGGGTTTGATTTATTTTTAATCTTTTCATACCTCCATCTTGGAATAAAAAATAAAGTTAAGTCCTCATCTGAAAAAGCATCCAACCAAAAAAAGTAGTCACTCTTGTTTGAGAGATGATAGGCTCAGACACACCATGAGATAAGGTCTCTCTTCAAACTAAAGCAAACTGTTTTGATGTTCTTACAGCAGAGATCATTTGATGTCATTTGCTCATCTTTCACCATTTTCTATCATCCAGATACATTCACAGCTAAGCAGTCATTTCATTAGATAATTACCTAGTAAAACAGTCTGACCTGCTGTCTTTAATGCAGTCAGTCAAGCAGTGCTTTTGTTGATTTAAGATTTCATCCAACAGAGGTAGTCTAGGAAAAAAAATATGACATTTCCATCTATACATATCTTGCCTTACCGCTCTTGGCTGCGCTTGAGATTATATTGAACTTTTTCCTTAAAATCTCTCTACTGTCAAGCCTACAATAAAATTTTCCAAAAAATCCTCAAGTGAAATAATGGTATATTGATAGAATGCTTTAAATGCTGAGGAAGAGCATCCAAGTTCATCTTAGAATTTAAGAGTATCTACTGCTCATAAAGAGGAGGACAGAAAGCTGGAACAGTTCTGTTACTCTTAGTTGTGACATCCAGCCATTGTCAATTAAAGATCACTCCCCAGTTCCCCTACAACTCTACTTAATTATCAACAATATTTATTGGTAACATGAAGCCAAACCAATGAGGGCAATAAAGAGATAGCAGCTCTTCATGCTTTTGAACTCTTGTGAAAAACACTGCCCACTGAAATAATCTAGCACATCAGATGAAGAACTTCACCCACCTTGTCCAAAATGTTTGTTCCGGGGAACAATTCAGCAGATTTAGGGGTTCTTCAAGGGAGAAGTACCACCACTTGCAGACCTCAGTACATATAGGATTTCTTCAACTAACATTAAAGGGAAACTTATACAAAATCTCTAGAACCAGTAGAACTCATTCTATACTCCACTTGCTAGCTATAAGCCAGCAACTACAGGGTTAAAGCAAGAATACTGTAAGGATTTTCTTCTCTTCAAGTGCACAGTTAAAAACCTGGTCTTGGCTCCAGAATGCCTTCTAAATTTTCAGAATCCTTCACAATTTGTCTTACATTTCCTCCCACAGTCACTCAAAACCATGGATGGCAATCCTCAGAAACATGCCAATTAATAATATGATTCACAAAAAGACCAGGCTCTATGTCCTACCTACCACACTCCTTTCAGCCAAGTGTGGATATCTGATTTAGGAAGAAAAGTGAGAAAAACATGGATAGGATTAATCAGTTCTTGAAAGGCACAAACAGACAAACCACACAGCCACTAACTGCCAGCACTCCTGCCTTAAAGGCTCCTGTGTCTGACCAGACTTGTTCTGGTTTAGAAGCTAATCCTGTGGAAGCTGAACTTCACTTTCCAGGAATGCTGCTGCTCATGTAGGGACTTAATTAAGAAACCCTACACTTCAGTGAAGGACGGGGCAGTTGGACGGGAAAAGCAGGAGACATTACCCAAAGAAAGGCATGAATTTTCTATAGAAAATGAAGTCTGGCAAAATGAAAGCAAGAAACCCAGAAAGGAGCAAGACTGCAGTGCTCACTTCTGTCCAATTTGTTCCTCCAACCTTTTCTCTCAAGCTCAGAACAGGTAGGCAACCGTGTGCTTTAATTCCACCGTGTTTGCTGACCCAGAACTAGAGAAACGTACAATTTTTAGATACTGAACAGTCATTTTAGTTCAGCTGCTGGAGACAGAAATACAGTTTGACATCCTATGGTGAGAAGCAAATGACATCACCACTAAAGCCCTTAATTAAAACACAATGTTTCAAATCAATAAATTCCTGGACAACCAAGCAGAAACTAACCCTTCCGCTTACTCCCAGTTCCTGCCTTACTTCTTGATAAGCTGTGAGCCCATTCACAGTTGAATAATTTCTCAGTTATGAGAAAAAAAGCTCTTGAACGCAGCCACTTGAAACCAGAGTCAAAGTGGGAATGATTAGTAATTGTTTGAGGGAAAGGAAGTTTCACATTTACCTTTGTCTCAGCAGTTCCTGGCAAGAGACAAAATATTCACAACATGCATTCATACTTCCCCATAAGGACAACTAAATAGTGCAACAAAAGGTACACTCACCAAGGAATAAATAGCAATAGTTTCCCAAAAGAAACAAAGACATATGCACAGGTAGACTGGTTTGCTTAAGGAACGCCAATGAAAACTTCCTATCAGACTGTGCTTTGTACTCTATACATACAAATTAACGAAAAATGGTCTGAAAAAATATTCAAGGGTGACATTTTTCATGTCTGAACATTTTAATACAGACAGCATATAATTCTGATCCTAAAAACTTTCATGGAGTTGATCACAGCACAGGATGTGCAGCCTTTCATCTTTGGAAAGTCACCTCCCCTCCTATACAAGAGAAGTGCTCATGGAATTGATAATAACAACAGGTGAATTAAATATAAAGACAGTATTTTGGAATTAACATTTTAGTTTTAATACCAACATCAAGTAGTATCATATACCAAAACACAGAAGATGCTCCTTTGTGTTTTGTACAACTTTAATTTTAAATGAAATTCTTCTACATCTGAATACCAACCCACATCTATCAACATAATTTAAAAGGGAGATTTAAGGTTCTATTTTTTTTAAATTCAATTCTAAAATATGTAGAAAGAAGTAAATCTCTAGTAAAAAAATAAAAAAATCACTATTTCTACCAGGAACCAATGAAGTCATAGCAACATCAACTTAAGAGCTACAGAAATTATTTCCTACCATGACTAATCCTAAAATAACTTATTAATTAAAGCAACAATCTCCATTTTCTAGAATAGCAAAAGATGTGTTCCTGGGATAGCTCTCCCTTCTGGGACAGGCAAAACTTAGTAGGAAGCTTTTCCTAAAAGCAAAGGCCATTCACACTGCCAGAGACAACCAAAAACCAACAGAACTAGAGTAGACCAGCAGAAGTCTCAGGAAGACCTTTCTACTTTGTTTGTCCCAAGGAAAGCACTGTCAATCTGAAAAGCGAGTTTCTTTCAACAGCGGAAAAGAAGACTTTTACGTTACTACTCTACTGTAAGGTATAAAATAAAAAATACAAGCTGCTGATAATCTCTAAACCAGCTGTAGACAAGTTTATAAAGCACTTTTAGAAATAATCAGTTACTTAAAGACAGCCTTAGCACTTGTCAGTTCTTGATGCAGTTGAACTCTGCTCCTGAAAGCTTGGTAGCACCTTCTGTACATGTGAGCAGCCAGCAGAACAGGATGGAGTCGGGGAACACTTGAATGCAATCAGAAATAAACCCATGAGACCTGACTAGATGCACCTCTCAGCATTGATGAAACTGGCCAGTGTCATGACAAGGTGATTCAGTTACCTTGGAAAGGTCAGAACAATTGGAAATAGTTCTTAAGGACTGGATGAAAGCAAACACTCACCCCTGTCTTCAGAAAGGAAAAGCACACTACCAGCAGGATGAGAGAGGTGATCCTACCCTTCTGCTCAGCACCAAGGAGACCATGCCTTGAGTATTGGATCCAGGTCAGGATCTCAGTACAGGAGAGAGATGGACATACTAGGGAAAGTCCAGAAAGGAATCAAAAAGATGAAGAGATTGGCACATCCAGCATATGAGGAAAAGGGGAGAGAGCCTGGACCTCTTCACAAGGAGAAAAGAAAGTTCAGGGGCGGATGGGGCTTTCCTAAGTAACAAAGACTGAAGCAAGATCTTCTCAGCGATAGCCAGGAAACAACGAAACGAGCATAAACTGAACTACACACACTTTCATTGTTGTAAGAAATCCTGCCCCCCCCCCAAAAGGGTGACTGAGCAGTAGGACAGGCTGCCCCACAGACACTGTAACAGCTCTATCCTTTGGACACACTTAAAATCTAGCTGGACGTGGTCCTGAGCAGCCTGCTCAAGCTGGCTGTGCTTTGAGCCACAGTTGGACTGGACATCTTCAGAGATGTTATCTGTGTACTTCAGACTCTAAAGCGTACATCAAGACACAGCCAGGAGTTGATTGGAAAATGTCAGTGTAATGTTACTGCCTGCACTGATCTCCACTGGCAGTCCAGTGTTCCAGAATAAGAAAGCAACTCCTCAACAAAATGTGCAGCAGCAAGAGCACCTATGTTCTCAAGCCCTGCTAAAAAACAGATGAGGGCCCTCAAGCTTGTTGGCTACAAAAGAGTACAATCAAACATGAACTCAAGGAAGGAGGTCAACTACTAGATCTTCTTGACATACAAAAGCATATTGTTAGTTTCAACTTAATGCTAGCATTGCTAACTGGAATTGAAATCCCAGTGCTCTGAGGCTTTTATTTATACCTCTCAATAAATCCAAAGGTTCCAAAAATTCTAAAAGCATGAGTCGTAGTAGTATAACATCAACAATTTTCACCACGTATTTCAGCAATAGCTTATTGTTTCCATCATTTTAGTCAAATAGAAAGTTAGGCTGATGCCACAAGAAATTTTTTTTATAAACTGTCAGAGAAAAGGCAAATGGAAAATGGAGAACAGAAATGTGTTTTACTAGGTGCTGTAGAAAGGTAGTACAGTGCAGTACTTCTGTTGGTGAACAGCTGTTGCCTTTTGTCTTGCACTCCAACCGTGTCTTCTCAGACCAAGTACTGCCATCACTGTGCAGTGAGAAAACAACATTTCATAAGAGCTCATGAGCATTGTAAGTAACCCCCAAATAGACACACTGTCTGTTCATCAACTCCCACAACAGCCTTGCTGCCTTGTAAGGATGGGATTTAATTGAAATACTTAGTCCAATTAGTGTTCTGGTTTTTTTTAACATAATTTAAGAAAAAAGTCTAAACCCCTCTAACCCAACCAGGCACACACACCTGAAGGATTGTGTGCTCTCTGGTAATGTAGTAGCACCAGAGCTTTAAATAGATGGTCTGCTTCTTCACAGTACAAGCAGTCATACAAGATTACCACTGTGATAACTAGATCCAAATTCTGATCCAAGTTCTCCTGTCACTGTCATATCAGTCTGTTCAATCTGTGATCAAAAGAAGTTCTCTTGCTGATGAACTACCATTGATATTATTCCAGCATTTCCAGCTTCTCCTGCCGTTTTTTGTTTCTTAAAACAAGACGTATGAACTTTTAACTACTATTTTCATAGCACTACCTGCAAATTTCATTAGCGTGCTTATAGAAACAAATTAAGGAAAAAAAGTTTTAGAAAAGATTCATTGAAAAAGATTATTAAAAATCCTTCCTCCAAGTTGGTACTTTTTCAGAATACTCCAGTATACCATTCCTCCCGCTGTTATACACATTTGTACACAAATCTCTGAGAAAAAGAGCCACGTGATTTAAGATGCTGATATGACAAATTTATGTATTGTAGACAGGAATTTCCTGATTCAAAACACGATCATGAAAGAGAGCTTCCTGCTTCTCCCTTTACACTGCAAAGGTTCTTCAGAAGGATTTACTACTCCAGTATGCCCTTAATGCTTTGCAATACAAAGCTCCAGGTCAAGTAATTCACTAACATGAACACTACCAGACTAGAGCAGGGATATGATGGCAACAAGTCTAACCACATGAGTCCTCAGTTCAAAGGTCACTACCCCTCTAGTTTCTAAATGCTAAGTATTTTCACACAAGAATTGTGAAAAAGTCCTGTTGAGCACAGGAAGGAAAAAGATTCCCAGCACCCAGTTCAAAAAGAAACTGGTGTGCTAAGCCCCAAGCTGTATGGAAACACACTCTTACAACTGATTTCAGTTTTGTGGAGTAGAAGAAATGCATATGGAATAAAAAGATAACCAGAAAGTTTCCTCCCACCTCTCCCCCCCCATTTACTTATTTAAGGCAGAAGTTACAAAGTACGCAGGGTGACAAGATACATTTCACTAAGAAGCAACTGTTGTTGAGTTTGGTTGCCAGTACGAAGCTGAAGCCTTTGTCTTCCATTCCCAGCCAAGCTCAGCAGACTCAAGACTTCCTCCAAGGCAACATTTGAAAAGTGCGTATTAATGACCTGCCTACAAACCAGTCTCTGTGACGAGAGCACTTCACGCCTCTCTACAGAAGATATTTCAAAGCATCCGTTTGATCATTGTGGCTGAACCCTGCTTTAGTTTATTGGAGGTAAAACCTTTCCTTTGGTCAACACTCAGATATTACTAATTCCTTGAGAAGAATGGCCACAGTCTCTGCCAACTTCTCAGTAAGCAGACATCGGCAGAGGCAGACAGCACAACAGCAAGCAGATATGGGTACAATGAATGACAACTTATTGTCATTCTACTTCAATCAAGGGCCTACAGCATTCAACATCAAGTTGATAGCATCTCTTTTCTTCAGCTCCCTCACTGAAGTCTCGGAAAGCCATTCTTAATGTAATGTCTATGCTAAATGAGACACAGGTAGATTTGAAGCTGATGTGAAGAACATAATCAGATCCAACCAAGCTTTTCTCTGAGGTCAGCTACAACAATACCACAGGATTCAACATAAGCACAAAGCAACAACATCCATCCAGTCACATGCTGTACATCTATATTTCCAGAAAAGGTTGCATGTTTCATCTCTATTAAGAAAGCCAAACTTCTACTGACAATCCACCACCTGTTTTCGTACTTCTGAAGGGTTTTCACTCCTGAATTGAAGTTGCCCTAATTTATTACAGAATACAGAAATGGCTGATTACAAAACGAACAGCAGAACTAAACCACTTGATTACTTTGGCCTTTAGATGTCATCCACTGCCTTCTTCCAGTCACTTCCCTAACACAAACAAAACCCACAAAGAACCAAACCAATTCCTAGTTAGGAATTGTCAGCAGAAGTGAGGAACCCAGAAGTATTCAAAGGATGGAAAATGCCAGGAAACTAAGTACTCTGAAGACATTTTTGGAGCAGCAACTTTGACTTGAAAACATGTAGGCCCCGCCCCTCCCCTCCCCCACAACGTGTTTGCTGAATACCAAAAAGTATCACAAGCACACAGCTTAGAGAAAATTTGCTGTTTGGAGACAAACTGCATAAACACACAAACACAATCCTTTTGCATTGCTTAGTTGTAAGTTGCATAGGAAAAGCCTTCCCTCAACAGAGTTTACAACAGTCACTTTCGGTTAGCAACTGTTGGCCACCATCAGAGCACAAGTTCTGGAAATTTACACAAAAAATAACACAAACTCAAGTCAGACATGAAAACAAAGTTGGAATAAACTGCACAGCCTGAGAAACTCTTGTACCTAACCTGATGAGGCTCTTCATTCTACAAGCTTCACAGGGTGGAAGAAAAACCCTGGGCTCAAAAACTTCCCCAGCTACTGATGAGGCAGTGTACAAAGAAGACACCTCAGAAGAGGAGTCACAATTTCATCATTCAAGAATTCAATAAAACAGTTCTACCACCTTTTGTGTTCCCTTACCTTCATTAAAATATTCTGTGATGCACTTCAGGTTCTAAAAACCAATATAAACCATTGGTAAAAATTGATAAAGTGCTATGAATTAACTCTTTAAATAAAAGCCTTTCTCATCACTAATAAAGTTTCTCTAGTGGAAGACCACCATGCTGTACTGCTGTTCAGACCTGACATAAGCATTGCTTGCAAAGTCAGTATACAAACACATCATATGGAAGTAAATCAGGCCTATAGGCCCTAAACTAGGGGGTTTTGGGGGAAAGATTTCTTCACACAATGTCTCATGAGTCCAAAACCTCACCAGCTCTGCATAAATAGAGATCTGGTTTGAAAGCAAAAGGCAGCACAGTTCACAAGCAGTGTTCAGCAGCAACTCCAACAAAAAGGATACAAGTATGAAATACTGGGTCTGTAAAGTAGGCTGGGAACATTTTCCCTCCCCTGAAGGGAAGGATTTAAGAGAACAACCTCCTCTGACGTGAACATAAATGGTTCTCTTTCACTGTGGTGTTTTATGCCAGCTAACAATGCAGTTCCAGGAGAGCTGCAGCTGCCCACACCAGCCCACGCTACACAAGCATCAAAAGCCACCTCCACGAACTGTGCTGTCCATGCTTTGTGGCTGCCACCTCAGTGATGTGTCAAGGCTTCCACTCCAACGTTCACATCAGCACATGTGGACCTGCATGGGAATTACCCCTCTGAGTGGTTTGTGAACAGCAAGTGCTCCAAAAGAAGTTTGGATAAGGACTTTAAAACCAGAATTGGGTTAAAGTTATTCCCAAAGAGTTTCCACTTAAGCCTTCTGAAGTTACATGTGCAAATACACTAAGAAAAACAAATCAGCTTGTCATCAATGCTGCTGACTCAGGGCATCCATCTCCTTGCCCTAGCTGCCGTTCCATCTCTCCCTCCCTCACCATTGGCTGCACACAGCAGGTCTAGGTGTCTGATCAGCTCAGCATTACATTGAGGGGGATATGCTTCCCTCCAGCCTCCTCATCTCCAGGCCAGGAATCGTGCCTTATTTATTCAGCTGCAGCTCTCCTCAGAAATGTACTTTAAACAGAGATCCTTGAAAAAAAAAAAAAAAA
>VXAB01013296.1:188934-220577 GCA_013399175.1 Odontophorus gujanensis
AAAAAAAAAAAAAAAAAACCTGACTTCTAATGCTTCAGCAACAACCGGCTGCTCCTTCCATCCTTGGACTAGGAGCTAGGAATGCCTCTCCTTACAAATCAAGCAAAGGATTATGTCAGTGACAGAAAGGTGAAGGATTTACCCTGAGGGCAAGAAAGCAAAGGACAACAATAAGCGCTCTTGGGAAGGCAACTAACCCCATGCTTCCACCACATCAGTGCAAGCCTCAGAAGAACTGCTCCATGCTCAAATGGATTTCTTGCTCCAGTAACCTGCAAGCTTCCGTCATGCTGCTCAGACCTGACCGCTGGAACAGGTTCAGAAAGACCAGCTCTGAGCTTTAACACATCACTCAGAATCTACCACACACTACGATAAACCTGAAATATCAAACGCCACAGTATTTCTAGAGAAACAAGTTCATATAAGGCAATCCCCATAAGGAAGCATTCCAAAAGACCAAGTGATGACTAGCAAAATAAACGGCATCCACTGATCTACTTCTAAAGCCAGGTGAACTCCTGTAAACAGGATTTGGTATGCTATATTTCTTTTCCTTTGAAAAGGAGAGTTGTGGTCATACTTCATGCACTTTTCAGAGAAGCAATTCCACTGATGTTTAAGATGGGTTAAGACTAGGTTTTATCCTGTTTCAGAATGAAGTTTGTGGAAAACAGACATACTCAGAGGTGTCAGGAATTATTTGTTCAGACTCCGAAACAAGTTGTAGTATCAAAGGTGAAGAGACAAGTAGCTAAAGCAGACAATTTCCTGATTTTGCTTACAGACTTACAAGAGGTAAGGAAATATCATGTAAAGCAAGAGAAGTTTTAAAGATAATTTTCAATTTTCTTCCTCAAATCCCAGTTCAGCAAGCAGTGAACTAGATGACAGCACTGAAGAACTCTGACTAAACTGAGATGCCTCCCTTCATCCCTCGAGTAGCAAATGCTGCAGTACAATGTTAGCCTACAAAGCACACAAAGCTGAAAGTTACACGCCTAACTACAATTTCCACTCTGCTGACTTAAACCTAGAGACATAGGTTGTTCTCAGGGCACAGCATGGCAGGACATATTTCCTCAGAGAGGGATGGTGGCACCATTTCACTGGGAGCACGATCACATGGTGTTAAAACTGGCTTTCTACGGCAATTAAATAGTCCAGTTGCCAAAGGCACCAAAAGCCCCAAATGGGAACAGAGAACAGGCTTCCTTTTGTCATATCTAGATCTATTCTCCTCTCCATCACCCAGAGAAAAAGCAGAAATCAAGAGCCTCACTACATTTCCACAGTACGTGATGCCACACAGAAGCTCTCAGGAAATCCAGACCTGGAGCACACTGGCAATGCATGGAACAAGTGACCTGAACCGAAAGACCAAACTATTGGCCACAGTTTTGCTCTTCGTTGCTGTTCCAGCACTCTATTTCCAAGCAATGCAACGGTCAGTGCCACAAGCATCAGCCATCCCAGAAGCTAAACCTACTCCAACTAGAGCAGAGGGGCTAACCAGCCCAAGCACACCACTCGCTCGCTGCTGCTCGCCCTCGTGTCCCCCGCCAGCGCCCACTCCCCAAATATTCCTGCAGGCCCACAGCCGCAGCCCTACTCCCGGCATCACGCCCAAACTCCTGGACAATAGCATGTGTGAGCGACCGGGCGCGATAAAACGCCAGCCCATCCCATCCCGGGGCAAGGCAGGATCTCCACGCCGGGAGGCACCCGAGGAAGCTCCGAGCTCAGCTCCCAGGGACCGACAACCCCACGCTCTCAGTTCTGCCGGAGCGAAATGGCAGGAGCGGGACCTATGGGTAACAGCTGGAGAACATTAACTCTCCCCCACCCGCTTCCCGGAGCGGATTTTTCTCCTCTCCTTTTTTTTTTTTTTTTTCTGTTCAGACAGGAAACAGTCATACAGCATACCGCACGATATAGGAACCCCGGGGTCGGGAAGCCTCACAAAGCCTCACGATCGTAACTCAATCGCGATAACTCCCGCGCTATCGCGACTCTCACAGTGGGAGAAGGGGGGAAGCAGGGCGATAGGCGACGCGGCGGGGTCCCCCCCACGAGCCGCGGCTGCTCCCGACTCCAGGACCCCCCTTCCCTTCGCTCACCCTCGCTGCCGTACTGCTTGCCGTTGCTGGCACCCATCCTGCCGCCTTCATGCTCACCGCCGCTCCCCGCCGCCCACCATCTCGAGGCGAAAGCGCCTTCCCTGCCCCAGTTGTAATCCACGGAACCCGCCACGCAGCGCGGGGGCTTCTCCTTCTTTTCGTCTTCTTCTTCTTCCTTCTTTCGTCCTTCTTCCCTCCCTCCTCGCAGCTCGGGCAGCCCCCTCCAGCCACTTGTTGCCGGGCAGGGACTCCAGGCACAGCCGCCGATCGCCGACTTTTGTTAGCGGCAGGCGCCTCCTCCCGGCGCCCCGCTCCGCCGGGCCTCGGGGGGAGGGGAGGGGAGAAGGGAGGAGGGAGGCCGCCCGGCCCCGGCCCCGGCCTTTAAAGACGCAGCGCCGGGCTCGAGGGTGGCCGGCTCCGGGACAGGAGCGTGATACCCCTCGTCCAGTGTGCGGTCGGGCCCCTCAGATACTCGCTTTAACTTTCTGGTGGTCCCTGAGTAGACCCCTGCAGCTCGCAGAGGCTCCGTCGACAGAACACCTTGAGTTAAAAGGGACCTCAAAGCCCAGCCAGCTCCGACCCCAGCCCCAACCCTGGGCTGCCACCCACTGGGTCAGGCTGCCCAGGACCCCATCCAACCCGGCCTCGAGCTCACGGCTTCTCTGGGCGGCTGTGCCAGCACCTCACTGCCCTAACATCTAACCTAAATTTCCACCTAACATCTAGTCTAAATCTCCCCTCTTTTAGTTTAAAACCATCTCCCCCTTTGTCCTACCACTGTCAGACCAGTGAAAAGTTAGTTTCCGTCTTGTCATGGTGCCTTCCAGCCCCGTGCAATCCACAAAGCCACCACACCGAAAGACCTGCTTACCCCTGTTTCCCTGCTCTTCTGAAGCTCAGGCTGCCACCTGCTTCACCAGAGGTCCTCCCAGAGACAGTTCCAGGGAATCACTCCCAGCCTTTGTCATCACATCAGAGAAAGAAAACACCCACCCAGCAGCTCCCTGAGTCTCCACCAGACTACACAACCCCAGTTCCCTCAGCCCCTTTTAGTAAGACTTCTGCTCTAGACTTGTAATAGTAACATTCAGCAAGCGCCTGCTATCATGTTTTTTCTGCTGCTGTTGCTAATACTAATCCTCAGTGTACAGCTGACTGATTGCCACTTCATCGTATGCATGTCCTTAAAAAGACAAACTGCCTCAATTCTGATTTGACCATAGGTTGAACATTTCTTCCTGGAGCACACTACTATCTCATATATAAAAAAGCCCATTTTCCCAACTTAATCCCAACACACTCTAGACAATTACTGCATATACGGATAATTTTGAACTAATAATAATGTCTTTGTCAACATTTTCGAATGGCAGTATGAGCCATATGGCAGAGCCTAGAACATAAAAACTGAAAGCACAACAAAAAAGTTGGTAAAATGAGAAGATTTGTGGGTATTTAACTTGAAAATAATTGTGCGTTTTCATTGAGAGGTTACCTCAAGTCTAAACAAGTACCAATGCTAATGACTGACAAGTCATCAGACAACTTTAATTACACTCTAATCCTCTGAAATAACAATTTGTTATAGATTCTCCCCATAAAAAGCTCCTGATTCAAGATGCCTACAGTCCCTGCTCAGATCTCACAAATCAGAGGACTAGGAAATTCATGTCTTCTGAGGCTAGGTTCGTTAAATTGCCACTTGATGTTCTTCTGAAAAACAATGTGGCAGCCTAAAAATACAATTTTCTGTAATCAACAGTTAATTACTAACCACTTATATCAAGTGGACCTGGTCAGGATGGCCATGTTGTCTTCCCCTGAGAGGAACATCAGGGCAGTGCTAGTCTCCAGCTGTGCTGCAACCAGCACGTGTCCCAGCCCCATATGCAGCCCAGCTGTGCTGAATCTTACCCTGAAATGCAGCCACAGGAGTATTGCAGTAGCCACTGCAAACTGCTCCCTTGGAATCCTCTGGCCTCCTCAGTTATGTCATCTGCTGCACATCTCATGGCAGTCAACCATCTCAAGGTGTTCCTCCCAGTGTCAGAGGGCCAGGGAGGCCAGCAGTCCCTCTTCTAACTCCTAAAAGGTTATACATTTTAGGCTGACAGGAGACCCAAACTCACATAGACCCAAGTTCATAGCTGTAGCTGAAGGATTCAGACAGAACAGAGCTGCTCTGAGAAGAAACACTCAGAACCTGATGTGATGCAGTTGAAATGTATCCTTTATCAAGAAGCATTTTTAAAAACAACGCAGAGGGATATTTTGTAAGACATAAAGTTCAGCTGTCAAAGGAGCCCTGTAAAAAATAAAGACGTTTCACAAACAAATTATCACTCCATCTTGCTTATGGCACAAAGCCCAGAAATATTGACAACTGCAAAACAAAAAGGAAAGAAAGAAGGAAATAAAGAAGGGAAAAAGGAAGAGAGAAAGAGAAAGAAAGAGGGAGGGAAGGGAAGGGATCTTGGATTCAGAGCAGATTACAGATAAATGACTGAGTATTCCTGCTTCATTAAACTCTTTTGACAGGAGAATGAAATGGGGAGCACATGAAGAAGCAGTAAAATACAGAACTTGATTTGGTACTGAGACATAAAACTATTATATATCACAGATGATACTACCAAGAATGAGTAACCCTTTTGTGCAAGGCATCTAGGACAATCAGTCATGGAGTTTCATAAACTTCAGAAGTATCAGCATGAACAGAGAAGCTGGGAAATGCTGGTTCAGTTCGGGCCACTCATCATGTACCAAACACTCGGTTCATTGTAGAATTCACTGTGGGAACCTGGGAGGCCTATTATGCACGGGCATATGGTCTGGGGCTCAACAGTCCTGTGATACCTAAGAAGGTATTGTCAGAAAAGAGTATGCTATTCCTTCCATTCTTGACAAAGTAACTTAGTAGTTTTTTTCTTGGGTGGTTGTGGGCTTTGTGTGTGAGCGTGTGTGGTTTTTTATTTTCTTTTGTTTTTAATTTAATCATCATCTTCTAGTTTATCGGTACAAAATTCGTAAGCAGCTCATGTGGAGACCGTTCAGCTTGAACTATGAATATACACAAACACAACAGTCTGATAGGTGCCTCTCAGCTGCGACTCTCTGAGCTACATGATATAATTCCCATATGAAACTCATTTCATAACAATCCTTTAAGGTATCTCAGCCTTCAAAACGGTGCAAAAATCTGAAAGCATGTCAGTTTTATCACATTTTCAACAATCAAGAAGAGTTAAAGTATTTTCTATTAGAACAAAAGTCATGGTTTGTCATCTCTTAAGTCGAGCATTATATCCCCACCTGAGATGAGAAGAGTTAGAGTACTATCAACAACTGTTCTTACAATAAAATTGATTATTATATGACATGTGCCTTCCTATATTGCCATATTCCTTCTTCATGTAAAGACATCAGTGCATTCTTCTTTGACTTGTTTCCAATCCCAGTGCAAGGAACTTAAACATTAAAGCTGAGGAAGGACAAGAAAGCTGTGGGCCAAAATGTTTCAGTTTGGAGGTGCTGCGACGATCCTCCTTGGGAGCATTTTTATTACATCTCTGTTCAGTCTGGGGCTCTCTTTGTGGTGTGTTGCATGTCTCATGATGCTCCATGTTTCTATTCCATGAATAAAACCACAGCAATTTTGGAAGCAGTAGCCAAACAAAGGCTTATGTATAAAGGAAAAATAAAGAAATTTGAAAGCAACTGTACTATTTCCATGAGGCATCATCACAGCAATTCCAAGACTAACTGTTTTGCTCTGGGATTTTTGCCACAGTTGTGGGTTGTTGGTTTTTTTGTTGTTGGTGGTGGTGGTGTTTTTTTTTTCCTCCTTTAGTTTAGGTTTTCCTTTCTAAAACTTAAAAAATAAAAATAAAAACCTTCCAGCTACTTCCAACTGTCTTTATGTTGAATTTCAGCTGAAAAGGCATTTGCATCCCAAACCTTCAAATTCCAGCAACAAAAGTAAGACTAGTTTCCTACTTGGCATAGGAAGCTTATATTTTTCACACCTGAGTCACTTTAAGTGCTTGTATTAGACTTTGTATTTAAATAAGACGATGAATAAATTGTTGTTGTTGTTTTTAAGACAAGAAGAAGTGAAACAGTATTTTTCCAATTAATTCTACTTTTACATCAGCATGTTCATATGGCTACATATATTTTTTTGAACACTCCATAATAATATGTGTTGACTGCTTTTGGGCACTCTAAACTGAAAAAGAATCCAAAAGAAATTTGACTAACAAGTTACTGGCAACTTAAAGCAATTATCAAAAGCATATTGTTTTACTGACTACAGAATGATCCATGAATATTACCTACCTCCTACAGGAAAGATATATCTAGCTTATCGTTATCATTACAGATAACAGTAAAAGCCCCATTACCAAATGACCCTAGAGTACATCATTTTTTTTCTTCAGCAGCCTTACTATAATGCTTCATGAATTGAGCTACATGGCTTAGAGTCTGCAGGACCAAAGGATAGCTCAGGTTGTATTTGGAGAAGCAGAACTTCTGGTAGACTCTGTTCTGCTGCTGAGAACTCTCTTGGTGCATCCTCCCATGAGGTCAGGCTGTTCCAGCCAAGGAAAGGCTCTTGTTCCACAGTGACTTTGATAGATTTGGTTAAAATGCACTAAATCTAGGCAGTGCTCATGTTCTAGGACACTTTGGACTTGAACAAATTTGTCTTAGGATTGGTGCTGATGAAATTGCAGAACAGATGAAGCGCAGGCAGTTCTCTCAAATAACCCAATTTTATTTGATGCTCCTTTCAGAAGTTCAGTTAATTTAAATCTCAACAAGATTTCAACCAAGCTGAGATCTTCAGACATTTTTGCTGATTTTTCAGTTTTATAGGAGGAAATCCCCACTTGGACCAGATTATTTTCCCTTCTTCTAACAACAAAAGCAATAAATAAACCTCAGACTGTGTTGGAACATGTTTTACATTACATGTAAAATCTGTTGAAAAGAATAGTGAGCTTGCAAAGTCGAGCTCTGAAGTCTGAAGCGTTAGACAACACAAGAATGAAGACTGTGCACAACTCCAGAACCACCATCCCAAATTCCCCCGCCTTGTCCACAGTGCACCTTCCACAGCAAACAAGGCCAGGGCCCACAGCCAGCACTGCAAAACCACTTCATTTCTCAGAAGCAGTTTGCGATTATGTAAATTATGGCATTATAATGCACAAGCACAGTGCAGACAAAGTAGGGTTATACCGGCAAAATTAATTCTGGCATTTCATAGCTTATGTCTGACCTTGCAATTTTAATGGAGGGTTTTTTGTTTGGTTGGTTTCTTTTTTTTCTTTTTTCTTTTTTTTTTTTTTCTGTTTGGTCTAAAACATAGAGTTGGCTCATGCAGGCTCCAAGAATGGAGTGAAGAATGAACTCGTGAAGATACATTGCCTCATCTCAATGACATCTCCAGCAATCATTTGCAGGGCTGGAAACCTCTGCTCTGCTAAACTGACTGCTGTTAGTTGGACTAAGCGAAAAAGTGATGGCAACAGAAGGTTTTCCAACTGCCACGGCTATGTCTACACTGCCCTCGTACCTAGGAACCCTGTTGCAGCACACCATTCCACACACCATTTGGCCAGGTTTCCCCTCTGTAAAAACAAAGTAGAGTCTTTGTATCCAAGCTGTGCATAGTGGACTCTGTGAACATTCCCTGAAGAGGCACTTGAATAGACCCAACTGTTTATAACTATCTATGTAAGCACTGGTCCTCCTGCTCTGACCGTGGTCCACCTCTGGTAAAAGCAGTGCCTGCTGCACTGTGTGCACGCTGGTGCCTCATTTCACAACCTGCTCTTCACATCTGGCCAGTAGACTCAGCTTCTTGGCTTTGTTTATCCCAGAGACTCAACAAAACTTCCTTCAGCCCTGCTGGTCATCTCCTACTTTCTTCCTCTTGTGCTTTCCCTTCCAAGGTGGTAACCAGCAAACTTCTGCACTCCCATTGAATTTCTATCCTCAGAACTAATCCCTGCTAACTTCTCTGTTAGTCTATCAGTGTTCCCTGAAGCAACTCTTTTCTTCTCATGGTCTCTCTCCGCTGTGCCAGTCCCATTATTCTCTCTCAGAGTGATGTTAATGCAAAACATCCTAGCAAAATTCACAGGCGGTGGCTCTTGAATAGTTCAGCCCTAAAGGGCTCCCTCCCATTTCTTTCTTCCTTACATAAAGAGAGGCAGCACAAGTTAGCAACACAAAGGGGTGTTTCACCAAGTTTCTTTCAGAAAGTTTTATTCAATTTCAGAACTTTGTGAACTATTGCACCTGAGCTGCGCAACCTGCAGTCCAAATGCTTCATTTTCCCCTAGCAATGCCTCTTCCATGCATAAAGCCTAGGCTTCTTTCATACTCAAATTTGATGCTCTCTGGTTTTCAATAAAGAATTCACTGATACCTCTACCTGAGGCTTACCAGGTGAAAAAATAATCTCTTTCATAGAATCACAGAATGGCTTGGGTTGGAAGAGGCCTTAAAGCCCATCCAGTTCCAACCTCCTGCCATGGGCAGAGCTGCCACCCACAGGGTCAGGCTGCCCAGGGCCTCCTTCAACCTGGCCCTGAGCACCTCCAGGGATGGTGTATCCACAGTTCCTCTGGGTGACCTGTTCCAGCACCTTACTACTCTCTGAGTGAAGAATTTCCTAACATCTAACCTAAATCGCCCCTCTTAGTTTAAAACCATTCTCCCTTGGTTCTGTCAATATCAAACTGTTTAAGAATTCTTCTCGTTCCTCATTCAAGTCCTACAGTGAGGACACCTCAGAGCATTCTCCAGGCTGAGCAAGCCCAGCTCCCTCTTCATATGAGAGGTTCTTCAGACTTCTCACTGCCTTTGTGGCCCTCTTCTGGACCCACTCTGACAGCTTCATGTCTTTCTGATGTAACCCAGGATACTGTTGGCCTTCAGGGCTGCAACTGCACACTGTTGGCTCTGATACTTTTAGGTTTTCCTTCCGCTCTGGCAGATATCTCACCCAGTGTTTGTACTGTCAAGGCAGCCTGCACGCCTTCTCCTGAAGCCAGGGGCAATGAATGGCATCTGACTGGCAGCAGAGCTGCTGCCACTCTGTCACCACATCCTACACTCTTCTAACAAGAACCAGAACTTTGTTATCAATAGTGTGATACTCCTGGAAAGTGGCAGCATGAAGAAGCATTACCAAGAAGCTCTTTAGGTATTGTGACCAGGACTGCTTGTGCAACAATGCAGGAATAGTGCACGTCTGGGCAAACATAAGCATCTACCTGTTGAAACCAAGCTAACACACAAACACCAGGCATTCACAGAGAATGGCAACCATCCTGATGTGATGGAGCTGCTCAAGCCCATGAAAAGCATGCATGCTTCCTCTCGCACAGCAGGACAGCCTGTTCTCTGTGCTCTGCTAGGAGGTTTTTCCAGTCAGTGCAGAGCAGTTTTTCTCTGTCTGTGGCAAATGTCCCAGCAGTGTGGCTGCAATGCGCAGCACAGCAAGGTTCAGCAGAAGGCCCCTGACCCCTCCCAGCTCTCATCCCCCACAAGCAGCCTGCCTTACACCATGTGTCCATGATTAATTTGAAAATTCACCATGAGGACAGTGTCCACATGTAAAGCCAGCACAATTAGCTTGCAGCTGATATTTCCAGACATTTTATGAGCCATCAGCTAGCAGGCTAATTTCTGGCTTAATTAAAATCAGTCAATTGCTTCTAGGAAATACAGTGTCTTTTCTATCATTCAGATCTATTATTCTAAATATTTTTGCTCACACATGTTAAATGACTTGCACATGCCCTTAACAGTTAAGAGAACTATTACAAGGACCTTATCATGAAGTGAGCCAACAGTCGAAATGTTCCTTTTTCAATTTCATTTTCATTGATACTTCTGATTTGTGAGACACTGCCTTTTGCTGCACAACGTGTCTCTCACTGCTACCCCAGGAGCAGTCTCATTCATTACCACAAAGCTTGGCTGAAAGAGACACATGAAAATGGTGCAGAAAGTGTGGCAAAGGTAGACCCTTTCTTCAAGATACGATGGGATGAAATGAAGAGCAGGCCTTCATATCAGTGGGCAGCCTGCTGGCAACAGGTTCATAAAATAATAGAATGGTCTGGGTTGAAAAGGACCTCAAAGATCATCCAGCTTCAACCCCTCTACCGTGGGCAGGGTCACCAGCCACCACACCAGGCTGCCCAGAGCCACATTCAGTCTTTTCTTGGATGCCTCCAGGGATGGGTCATCCACAACATCTCTGGGCAACCTGTTTCAGTGCTTCACCACCCTCTGAGTGACAAAACTTCCTCCTAATACCTGAATCTCCCCTGTCTTAGTTTAAAACCATTCCCCCTTGTTCTATCACTATCAACACATGTAGGTTCCTAACTCATCTCTTTCCCCTGGGAAAGAGACCAAACAGATCAAGCAGAGAGTGGTAGCAACCAGTGTAGGAGTGTCTGACATAAAACCTTGTATTCTTTATGGAATTGTCTGTTGCTAAGGTCCTGGTTATTTTCTCTTTAGATGTTTTTTGCACACTGTTGGCTTCTCTTTCTATGTCAAAACCTAGCATTATACTTCTTAGAGGAATATTCAAATTAATGGCATAAATTTAAACATTTCATTTTCAAAGCTGACATTTTCTAGCTGACAATTACATATTAAAATCTGCCATGAACAGCTTAAAAGCCTTTAGTGGATTTCTTCTAGTAGATTTTGCCCTGAAAGTACTGGATTTTCACCATCCCAAGTTGTGTGTTCTCCTGTGTAAGAAGACACATTTCTGTTGCCAACAGGGCTTAACATCTGAGTGCTGCTCCTCAGCCACAGTTAGTCGAAGTGCCAGGTATTCACTTCAACCATTAATAATTCTAATGAGTGCAGGTTTGTGTCAGCACTTTGGAATGATGAACACCTAACCAAAATCCTCTTCAGCTTGACCCCAGCTTCAAGGATGGATGCCACAAACAGGTGAAGGACAGTGGGATCTTAAACTGCCACAGTCTTCTGTAGAAGAATCATGAGCCAGAGTCTCAATCTAAAGCAGAAACTGTACACTTCGCTTTCTCCCTCTGATTGCCATACTGCAAGAAATTAAGACACACATCACAAGAACCTGTCCCAGAATGCAAGTTTATGATGCGCTTTAAGTAGATGTTGCAGTAGAAGCAGTGGACCATCCAAGGTATTAGCAGCTAAATAAAGTCTACTGCAACTGAGCTGTCAGTCAGAGCTCAGCAACATCGCAGCCCCTGATAACCTCTATATTTGATGTCACTACTCACCAGCAGGGAGGTCACTCCAGACCATCCTGAACAGGAAGGAGGGTTATCAGTGAGGGAATATTTTATACAGCTGTTTGCAAGAGTAGCTTAGTTGATTCGAGTTCCCGTCCAGTGAACAGAAGTCAAGTTCAAATCCCACATGTACCTCCCATCCGGCTTCAGCCTCAGCACACCACAGGCAGTGTAACTTTTTATGCTGGGGGAGACACAGTGTCCAGGGAAGCAGTTTACCGGGATGATGGAGCTCATCTGAGATCACCCTCCATGTTGGAAACTGGACTGCACAATTTGTGGCAGTGGGCAAAATGCTTTCACACTCATTCCCAAATAAGAAAATAAACCAAACAACCCATTATATGACAGTAGGAAATGAAAGCCTGCCAAAAGCTCATAAAATTGTGATATAACCAAATGGGCATTCAGGATTCTCCACTGCCATTGCTGGCCACTTCTGCATCCCAAATATGATGCACAGCTCCTGGTGCAGACAGTGCAGCACAGAGTCAAGGATCTCCCAGTGCTGCCTGAACAGACCTCTGGCAAGATATCATCCACAATACGCTCCTCCTCTGCCTCCTGAGGCTCTTGTTCATCTGACAGCAGCAGAAAGGGTGGAGGGAATGGCAAAGGGTTATAGGTGCTGTAGCCAGGAGTGGTGTCTGCCTGGAAGTTAGCAGGTACTGATGGTGCTGGGAAGCAGATCATGAAGTCCAAGTCATCATCATTATCCCGTGCAGAGCCTTCATGACAGTCATGATCCTCCTGCAGAGTGGGCAGCTCTCTTTCTGCCTGGCCCACTGTAGGCTGCAGCCCAGACAGAGCTCGTGATGACACGGTGTGGCATAGGCAATGTCTTTTTGCACATCACAGCAGATGGGACATATCTGTGCCTGCTCTGCTGCTGTGGTCTTCACACCATAGCCTGCTGGGGAGTGAAGATGAAGAGCTGCTCCCCTCCACCAGTGCTTCTGTGATGAAGGCTGCATACTGCAAGAGAGAGAGGCTATGGTCAATCTCTGTCACAGTGACAGAAAGAAGAAACACCTTTCCAGATCCCTTAGCAGGAAACCTCCCTGGTCCCACATCCTGCACCTTCATAGGATCAGGCTGCAGCCCTGGACCTGGTAGTTCCCTCCATCCCAGCACACACCCCAATGTGACACTGGGGATGTGTCCCTACCCAGCACACCTCTGCTGCTGTACATGCACTCCATGGGGCCCTAGCTGCCTGAGCCAGGTAGGTCAGGGAAATGCAGGTGATGGCTGTAGGAACAGGAGCTGAGAGCCGCTGCCAGCAGTCCCCAAAGCACAGCCCAGCACCCACTCCACCTCCAAGCCTCACACGTGCTCAGCAGCAGTCCAGGCATGAGACAGACTGGAACAGGCTCTGCCATTGCCCAAAGATGAGCAGCAAGGATGGCATGGTCATTCAGAAGCATGGACACCTCATCTGATGGCCAAAATTCAGCATAATAGGGAAAGTCTGTAGATCATACCTGCCTTACCTGAATGCCACTGAACGTACTGCATCATCAAACACCATCATTTTTACGACATTTTGTTCTTGAATGGTTGTTACTATCAGCAAGGCTAACCAGAGCCCAAAGTTCCATTCTGTATAACTGTAGCTTCTCTGACTCCTGTCCTTTACCTGCCCCTTCACCGACAGGAACCGTGTTAAAGGCTGAGGAAATTAAGGCATTTCTAAATCCATCTCTTGGCACTTAAAACCTCTAGTGACTGGGCTCAAAATGGTTCATTATAATGAATAAATTAATGAATAATTCAGAGCCACTCATGGAAGTCTCCCTCAGCAATTTTCCTTCACACTGCACATAGTGAGCAGTGAAGACAGCTACGATGTTGGCTTTATCAGGACTTAGAGCTCTTACAAGAAATTAAAAGATAAGAACAGCACCACATGCAATTTCAAGTAGAAGTTACGTTGCACATGGTGATATCAAGCCAATGTTCTCAAGAAAGCATTCATTTAGTGTGCTTAATGAGGGCAATTTGTCAACAATTTCACACACCATTTGCCCAGAATCCTCCAATGCGGCATTTCACTGCATGCTCCTCACCCCCCCAAACAAACTGCATGCTGTATACAGTTTTGCCTGTCATTAATCATCTTTTCAGCACTGTAAGTTCAATGCTGCTTTCCCAGTAGGAGACTGAGGGAGCAACCTAGCCAACAGAGGGAAAAGTCATGGGAAAATAAAAATATAAATGTTCGCTACAACAACAACAAAAAAAAGATGAGCACAATCCCCTGCCCCTAGCAGGACCAGTTCCTTCTACCCACACTAACTGCATCCAACAGCACTTTCTGCAGCTCTGCTCTTTACATGAGTTGAGAATCCAAGTAAGGCTACTTGCAGGTAAAAAGCAAATCCCCACCACCCCCACCCCAGTTTCTGGAATTATTACATTTTTGTTTTCGACTGGGTACAATCCTTTCTGAAGAAAAAGAAATGCATTTATTGAAACTGTATCTGCAAAAGGCTTGACTTAATAACTAACTAACTTAAGAAGCCATTACTATTGATTGTCAGCATTTTTCTGCTAACCAAGATGCCTGAGGGAAAAGCAGATGGAAAGTAATTAATAAGACCAAGAGTGAGGTTTGCTGGATGTAACTGATATTGTTGGTAAATCTGGGACTCATAAATGATTCTCCTCAATGAAGAGAGACAGATGTTTCTGCAATTTCAGCAACGAAGTAGGAAAGAGCAAGTAGAAATAAAAATAAACAGTGAGCCCACAAATAAGCAGTGCAACAGATACCACACAATTCCTTCTTTTCTCTGACACTGCTGATAAGTTGGAGGAATTTAGGAAGTGAAGAGAGGAGATTCTTTGGAATAGTGCTATTAAAATAATTCAGTATGCCAATAATTTAGATACGCTGCATTTTATGTGGACTTGTCCAGTAGGACCATGAGCTAAAGAAAGCATTAAGTTTGCTTCTGAATACCTGAGCTTTTAAGGAAGTGTTGGTTGAAGTGCCATATGTGCAATAACCTGCATCTTATCTTTAAACAATACTGAAAAGCAGAAATGGAGTGAAACAAAAAGGGAAATAGGTGGAGCTAGGCATTCACCCTTAGCACAGGATCCCTCCCCATTCATGGTCAGGCATGTAGGGAGGCTGGGAAAAGGAGAATTATCAACAAGTAGATTAAATGTACGTTAGAATATCTGTAAATGTAAAACAAATAGACATTCTTTTTAGAATCTTTATATATCTGTTTAAAGATATGAATATTTAAAAGCTTAATCCATCCTGAAAGATCAGGGATCCTTTTTGAAAAATAAAGATTAAAAAAAAAATCACCTTTCTAACCATTCCAACACTTCTCAACAAGTGCTTCTTGGAAACCTATAAAGAGCTGTCAATGATTGTCCCCCTGTCCTCCGTTTACCCTCAAAAAGAGCCTGCTTCCCCATACCCCACGTACAAAGCTGTTCCAACGAGTCAAATAACATCTATTGCAGAAAACAAACAAATGTTGAAGTTTCTTAAATTTACTTCTAAATTGAACCTTTTATTTGGCAATGGTAGTACTTGGTGACTTACCATCACCGCTCTGAAATTTAATAATGGAAATGCATAGAAGCTCCAGATGTGAGCTCTGAGAACACACCTCGGTACACAGTTTACAGCATGGCTAGAGTCAGAAAGGTATTGTAAAAATGACACTGAGAAGACGTAATATTGCCAGCCACAGAAAATTCAATTTGCTCTGTTAACAAGCTGAAAGGCTTTTTCCATTTCTTTCTCTCCTATGGTAGAAAATTCAGTGTGGTTGAATGGCTGTAGAGTGCATTTCTGAGTCAGTTTGCCCCTAGGGGAATTAAAATCAACTGTGAACATTCAAGAGCTACCTGGAAATCACTGGAAGTTATGAGCTGTGTTCACCTTTTATCCGCAGAAACCTCTGTGTGCTCAGAGCCTCCAGCAAGGAGGATGTGGAAGAGCCACAGGGAGCTATGGAGCTGCTCCACCAGCAGCTTCTCCTGCCACAGAGATGGGAGGGCATCGGTTTCATTAACATTTTGACTAGTTTTGTTACTGCATGGTGAAGTACGGACACCATCTTAAGATACATCACATGGAAGAAAGTGGATGAAAGGCTAAGATGTTTTTGTCCCCGTGCAATGCCATCAGTAGCCAGCAGAAAGTCTATAAATAAGTGCAGATAAGTGGCAGTGAGAAAACCCCACTCTTGGCTCCACATTACAAAGATGTTATTGTGAAATGACCAAAGTTCAGGAACAAAAACTTTCCAGAAAGAAAATCAGAAAGTCAGGCTCAGGGGTCCCCCTCCCGAAAAATCTCACTACACCTCACGCAAATGTTGTGGAACTTTCTGCCACAGGAGGTTGCAGAGGTACACAGCAACAGCAGATTCAGAAAGGATCACACAAAGCTGTGCATAGTAGGTCCATAAACAGAAAGAAAACAGAATGGAGCACACTTTTAATATTTGCAAGCCATCCTACGGTGGGGCAGTATGAGAGGAACAGACCAGAGGATGTGACCACATTTGCATGGTCTCACTAAACAGCAGCTTTATTTATTCATACTACTGAAGAGAAAATGTACCAGATGAGATGGCCCAATGGCCTGGTTTTGCAGAGCTTTAACAGTATTTATGTCTTCTGCTCAGGCTGTTAATATCTGTCCCGCTTTCAAGTAGATTCCACCAGGAATGTATGTGACATTCAGCAGACGCACCTCAAAACTACTGAAGTATGCCATCATGTTTTCTGTACTAAACACAGCTGTGATAGCACTGATATATCATGGGCAGCCCTACAGTTATTTCATTATTTCAGAAGACTGAAGAAAAACATCACTGTAGACTCATGTCCTGTTATCCACTCTCCTGTCTGCAAAGATGTTGGTATCAGGCACCAGGCTCCTGCTTAAATCTGGTGTCTCAGCTCTGTCCACCCTCATATTGTTGTTCCCTAATGCATTCTTGTGACAAACTTGGAACGACATCTGACCTTTGAATCCTCTATCCACTTCTCTACTGCCTGCCAGCAAACTTTGGCTAACACATAAAGAAGATATCTCACCACTGACCTGGCACCCTGAGTTATCAGCCTACAGCGAGGCCCCTGCAGTTTTGTAAATCATTGCTCTCCAAGCACCCCAGGACTCCTAACCTTGCACACTTGTGCCCCGTGTTTATTGGAGCATTACGATTCAGCTTTATTATTGTATCCCTATTAATTCAAAAGATGCGTGCTCTTTTGCCTTGAAAAATAAAAGCACGTCTGAATTGAAACAACTAGAAAAGCACAAGGGACTATAAATGTTCAGACTTGTATGTTGAGTGCTATCTGTAAGTTCAGTCAGGTTGGTGGAGATAAAGTGACTGATTACAAGCAATCTCAGCACTGGCATTCCCTGAAAAGCTACCCCTGCACCTAGAGACATACTTCTCAGAGTCTCTGCTCTAAGCCTTTTTGAAGATGTTAAAATTCGGTAATTTTGTGTCCTTAGGTAAAATATAAAATTCTTCTAAAATTTAGAATGTCACAAAAAACAACATTGCCCAGTTAACAAATTACAGTGGGGCTGCTTATCCAAGTAGATATGTTGATTTTAGGTAATTTCATTGCATTATACAATCACAGAATCATCTAGGTTGGAAAAGACCTTCAAAACCATTAAGTCCAACCACCAGCCTGACATACTGAGCCCCATCAGTAAACCACATCAAATTCACAAAGCGCATTTAATACATCTTAACATTTCACTACAAGGTTTTGGGAAAATAGAAGAAAAACTCATAATTTTTTGTATTATTCTGGTATAGGAAAGGAGGAACTTAAATTGTCTCCCAGCAGAAAACTCAAGGCTGTTAACCAGCGGAGATCACCTTCCTGACTGCCTATCTATTCAGTAGCAAAGAATTTATGTGATAGAAACAATTTATCCAGGATTTCCACACACTTGTCATGATAAAGTTTTTCAAAATATCAAACTTGAACTGTTCTTGCTACACCTTGCTACATTCACTGCAGACATGTAAGCAATCACACATCTAAGCCTAGGTAACAGACCTCCCCTCAGTCTTCTGGCGTTTGAGATGAAACAAATCCACTTCATTTAATCCTTCCTTGTGAGAAACATTGTTAAGAGTCCCCCTCATCCTTCCCTAAGACTAAGTGGTCTTAGTCTTCAAGTGTCCCAAATTGCAGCAGCTAAAACCATAAAATCACAGAATCACTTAGGTTGGAAAAGACCACTAAGATCATGATATCCAGCCATCAACCTGTGCCCACCATGCCCACTAAATCATGTCCCTCAGTCCTACATCTCCACATTTCTTGAACACCTCCAGGGATGGTGACTCCACCACCTCCCTGTACAGCCTGTGCCAACACCTCACCACTCTTTCTGACAATAAATTTCTCCTAATATCCAACCTGAACCACCCCACACACATCTTCAAGTCATTACCCTCTTGTCCTGTCACTCGTTACCTCCACCTTGCTACCACCTTTCACGTACCTGTAGAAAGCAATAACGTTTCCCCTGAGCACCTTCCCGCAACAGGACCCTTCTCACATGGGCACTGCTCCCTCTTGTCCTCAAGCTTGGGCTCTGCCATGAAGCAGCAGCCTGACATTGTTGATTTACATTCAGCTCTTGACTTGTCTATAGACTCTGCAACAGGCACAGGCAGCTGCACTCCCTTGCCTGCTTAAATTGCTGCAGTCCCATGGAAGTGATAAATTGGCTGTTGTAGATTTATAGTCAGTTAGCAGATGGCTCAAAATTGCATGCAATTCACTTTTCTTTTTCTTTACTTTACCCACAGACTGAAACTTTACAGTTTGAAAGTGTCACAACTTTTTCTTTCCTTCTTACATTTCAGTAAAATGCAGGTCAGAGAATGGAGACCCGGTGTACAAGACAGTGTGTTTGTGTCCAAAACACCAGATTTGCCTGCCCTCAGGAGTACAGAGCTCATACTTAAGTGCTTCTATACATGGAAATGTTTGGCAGGTTTTGACTGATTGTGTAGTTAAGGCTAAACTGTGATCCCAGCTACCTGAGCAAATTGGCCAAATGATGCAACCAGCAGCAAGGAGCCCTGGGAGCACTGTGGGCAGACAAGCTGCCTCCCTCAGATCGAGTGGTTGCGTGTTGCACATGGAGGGCCTGAATGCCCAACCCCAGCAGCTGGCACAATGGCTCCAGGATAGCGAGGGCCCTTGGGCATGGCCCATGGCTGTCTGGAAGACAGGAATAAGCATGGTATATTAATGAGATTCTTTATGTGAAAAACTGTAACAAGTTAATCATTCAAAGCTTTTTTCTTCCCTCACATATTTAAAACCAGAAACTTCTGTAGAGTCAATTTAGAGAAGCAAAACTTGAGAATATCTGTTCTAGCTGCTTACCAGTTTAATTCCTTATTGCTGAATATCACTGTCAAAAACAATGGCTACAGAATGCTCCTCCAAAAAGCCAATCACAATCAGTATTTATTCCCAGTAAAGCTGGCAGCACGTGTCACCATGTTGGCTTGCCCCTGGCCAGCTTCAGGCCCACAGGTGAGCACATCCATGCAACCTGAGGTACCCATGAGATCCTCCCATTCCCCCACCACCTGGCTCTGCCATCTCCGTGGCAGTACAGGAGCTGCATGGGCTGTCAGCGCAGAACACAGGCAGTGCTGTGAGTGGCAGTAACTCAGTGACTGAGCAGCAGGAGGTGCATGCTGTGGTGTTGCAGAGCTGGGGACAGCTAGAAAGCAAAGGGCACTTGGTCTTCTCACGGAGGAGGTGCAATTCCATCGCATTTCAGGAAGAATGAGTGATTTATTCTATTTTAGACACTCCTTTCTGCAGTGCTATCTTTAGGAATT
The DNA here is from genome assembly GCA_013399175.1 of Odontophorus gujanensis. NCBI lineage: Eukaryota > Metazoa > Chordata > Aves > Galliformes > Odontophoridae > Odontophorus > Odontophorus gujanensis. Next base: position 208,261 of record VXAB01013296.1, read on the forward strand.
ATTCATTGTTCTAGCTACCAGTTCTCCATTTTCAGCTTTCTCCCTCTGTGTACTTTTTCAGAGGAGCTAACGGTGGAGTTTACATGAGCAGAAGAACAAAAGCAGAGCCGAGGGTTCACCGCTGACTCAGCATGTGAGCAGTGTGTTTTTTATTTTTTAAACAAACTTGTTAAATATGCGTACGCCCGAATACCCGCATCAGTTTAAATAATTTACAGAATGCCTCTAATTGGTGCACCAATGGCTCACAGAATAGCAAGTTATTATCAAAAAATGCTCCTCATATGGTGAAGGAGGAGGACATTCACTCTTTTGCTTGAGAAAATTGTTCTTAATGTTTTTGGTCTGTTTTCTGAGAAGTTGAAGATGTTTGCTGGAGATGCTGAATCTTTAGTTTAACTGGGAATTACCCTGAGTCATGCCCCTCCCCAGAGCTTAAGATTTAAAGCACTCTAGACAACTGGCCTTATGAAGGCTGTGCTGGCTCTCAGCATCCAGTTCAACACAGACCTTCAGCCATGAAAAGCACATTTAGTAGACCAAGTCAAGCTGTGCGAGTAAGTGTTCTCTGGGTGTTAGGTGAAGAGGATCTCAGAGTGGAACCATCTCAGCCAAACTTTATTGTTCATCCATCTTACTGCTACGGAATTAAATGCAACCACATCTATCATCAGAAACCTTTTTCTCTATTAGAAACTAGACATCAGACATTGACTGATTAGGCTATACTGACTCAGTGATGGAAGTGTCAGCAATGTGTCTCAGAAAAGGAGCCAAAAGCATGAAGAATAATTCAACTTATGGGGCGCTGCTGCGAGAAATCTAAGAACTTATGTAAATCAACCCCAGACTGTGCTGTGGAGGGAGAGAGGAGAACTTGAACATCACCATCCGAAATGATGTGGTCCTACCACATGGTTGGGCTTGTTCAGTTTATTGCAATACCCAATCTGCCAATATTAATTTCTTAATGAAAAACTTGCAACTGGGAAACTACATCACCATCAAAGTGACAAAACCCACATCCTGCTTAAATTTCCTTCACTTGAATGACATTTCCATGGAAAAATCACTAGAAAAAGAACCCAAACTACAACAGAAGCAGACAAGGAAAAGGCACTGTGTTTATAGAAACTGCAAGCATATCTTCCTTCAAAGAAGCCAGACCAACACTGTCACTAGAATCTACTCATTAAAAACAAATAAACAAAACAAGCAAACAAAACCCAAGTCAAATAACCAACAGAACCAGAATCACACAGAACCACTGAGGTTTTCTGTTCAAAACAGAAACCACATTTCTACCAAATATCTCTGATAAGGAAACAGGTCCTTTAGTAGTAGGAGTGAAACAGTTAAACTCTGTATATCCTACATACTCCCACCTTTCCCTGCAGCTGAAGCTGTCTGCACATAATTTGAGAGTTGAATTAAAGGAAAAGAATACAGTATATATAACACGTTAAACTATGAGTATGAAAAGAATGTATGTGAAAATCTTGCATATTTTTTGTTTGCCTTTAATTAGAAATGGATTCCTGATCTTGATTATCCTAAGCAGAAAATCAAGACCAGTCCCTGAAACCAAACAGTCTTCCCTTTGTGGGCCTCCTCCTGATTTATGTAGGGTTTTAAACAACACACACACACACACACAAAACTTCAAGCTGAGGTTACTGCTTTTTTCACATTAGTTGCTTTTATTGAAGATGCAGATAGACCTGTGTTTTAGGATATTTATTTCTCATTACACCTTACAATGCAAGCAAACAGAGCAAGGAAAAAGTGCTATTGAAGGCAATATACTTTCAAAAACCATATTTTGCTAATAATTATAATTACCTTTTGAGCGATGGTCTACCCAAATTAAGATGTCCTTCATGGCAACTCCCCTTGTTGGTTTGGATAGTACTGACCCACCTACAAGCAGTTCAGAAGTCCCCATTACAATAACTGGCCTTAGCTCTACCAAAACTGAAAGTAGCACCCTGATACCTGGATTGGATCATTTGACCTAATGTGGCTCCAGTCATTTTGCAACAGTTATTGAGACAGTGAAATGTTGGCAGAAGCTGCAACTCCAGCTGTGGCACACACTCAGTGCAACAACAAAGCCCAGCTTCTGAAATAGGTTGCCTGTGTGGTTCACAGTTGGCGGGGAGTGACAGGAAGAAGGCAGAATGGCAAAGGGAAGACAACAGTGCTAAGAATAAATGGTATCAACAGGGTGAAGTGTGGGTTTTACCATCAGCCTTTTAATCTGTATGTTCTCTTCTTGCCTGCACAGGGAAATATTTGAGTTTTAGAGCTCACCCATAAATCCCTGAAGATTGTAGAGTCTTCTTACTTTCCCATGGTTACAAAAAGAAGAAATACAGGGAAGCTGAAGCCCTCCATTCCTATTACCCCCTTAGGTAACGGAGCCATTCTGCTGTCCCTCAAGAGGAGGGAGAGACGGACTGATCTCTAATGTGCTGCAGTGCAGGAGGGCTTCCTACAGAAGGGAATGCTGCAGAGAGCATGTTGAGCCAAGGGCAGAGGGAATGACATGTGGCCAAAGCAGGAAACTCACCTGCTTCAGTGCAAAGCATCAACTACATTGCCACGAGGGACGCCATGACCCAACAAGGCGCTAAACTGGAGGTACGCTTTGTACTGCAAAAGGCATTACATGAAACATCTCAATCGTTTCCCAAAATGAGAGAAAATAGGAGGTCAGTATAACATGAGACAGACTGACCCTGGTCAAATTCTTATTAACTGAAGAGAGAAAAAAGAGAAAACCTGTTTTGCATTTATGCTTTCTTCTACAGCCATACAGTAACACATTCACTTCACGGCACTGACAATTTCTGAAGTTATCATGAGATCAGCCATTATACCTCATCTCTGTTTTACAACTTTTTCATCTGTTTCACATTTCTCGGCTCTTTTACACGGTACTTTCAACAGAAATCTGACCACCATAACTATAGCACTCATACCACAAAACTAGCTCGGAGGGTATTTATGTCCCATCAGTGAGCACGCTTAAGGAACATACGACTTAGCAGCCTGATAAAATCTTTGTCATGGCAGATTTCACTTTGCACAGCAAAAGTCTGTGCACAAGCAAGCTGTATAAGGGGATGGCAGCCTTTGCCAGCAGAGAAGAGCACACAACTGCCCCTGGCTCAGCTGGCTGCAGATCTGTGTCTGCCATCCCAAGAGTCAGCACAGGTGGGCTCTGGAGCTGCAGACACATCTTGAACCCTGCGCTCCAAGGTAGTTAACAACAATGCTAAAAGTCTGGAGGAGTCCCTGCCCTGGTTTCATTTCCAAACCCTGCAGCAGTGGATTGCTTAGCCAGTAAAGAAACTCAACCAAATCATTCTGCATGCAGATAACCTTTCAGCAACTTTACTACTTTTTAATTTGAAATTTGCTTGCCGTTCCAATTGCTATTATGAAGACTATATATTTTTTTCCAGATTTTTAACGCTGAAACTCCAGATGCTCCTTCAGTTACCTTTAATGAGGTAACTAATATCATTAGTCACATCTGGCTAATTCCATAACCTTGTGCAGACAAATAGGTGAAAGCTTACACTTGTCAGTTGCTTTCTGACATGCATACTACCCAGTCACTTTACAATACGCCTTTGTGAAATATTTTGTGCATGATTATCATTGGCACTTGCATCCTCACACATGTAAGAACATAATTTTACACAAAGACTGATGAAAAGAAAGGGAGAAGATTTGTTTGGATAATGGTATTGGGCATAAAGAAAATAACAAAGGTACACTGAGGAAAGGCACCAGTGATAATCTTCCAAAGTAAAGTTACTAAAATCATCATGGAATTTCATGTAAAGTAACGGCTGTCGGCTCTGCCTGACCCCTCCCACAGGCCTGAAATGGCACACCACATAGCAGAAGCCACAGGAGAGTGAAGAGACACTGCAAAACTGCATCACAACTTGTATTATTGTCTGAAGGCGATCTCTGATCTGAATAATAGATGTATCTGATTCTTCTGATTGCACTGAGTTTTTCTTCCACAAAAAAAAATTAAAAATAAGTCTGTAAGAAATGTCAAGGCAATAGATCATTATTAAAGCAGAGTTCAAACTACCAAGTAGAACTCTGTACTTTTGAAGCATTGCTGAGCTGAACAGAATCAAAACTCATATCATCCTCTGCTTACCTGCTTTTTCAGAGCATGTTCTTGTTCATAGGATAGCCCAGAATACAAGAACTACCTGCAAGACCTTACTGCAACAGACACAAAGGGTGAAACCCAAAACAACGTGAACGCCACAGAGTTGAACACCACAGTCCCTAACTTGTGGGCGCCTGGCTACCTGGGAGGGACCCAACATCTAACTCAGATGTTAGGGCTCCTTTTAGAGCACACTGTACAAGTTACAGATCTGACAATGAAATCCAAACTAGTCAGCCTCTAGGTCAGAAGCTGCTTAAAGTCAGACATGGAGATGAAGTCATTTAAAACTACATGATAAAAGGAGTACTCATGAAAGCAATGAATGAAGAGGGGGAGTGGGAGCAAGAGGTCAAGTTGTTTGACCTCTGCTGCTCAGATGGCTTGACATTAGAAGCAGACAGCTGAGCCTCTCCATGGGAAACAGACTGCAAGCCTGTCCTGAAAGCAGTGCCTAAGCAGGAGCAAAACAGCAGAGGGGGAACACTAGGAAAAATACAAAGTGGTTCCAGGAACATGAATACAGGATTCCACTCACTCAAGTGAATGTCCATCTCATTCACAGGCAGCTGTGCCTATCTCTTGCCCTGCAGCTCAGATTATTCAGTGTTCTATGTGGCAGATGTAACCAAAGATGCCAGAAGCTTAACTGCAGCACACCTGGCTGATTGCAATTGACAGATTGCAGGGGAAATGCATGTGTCAGACCAAGAGCAGAGTCTGAGTTTTCCACCTCTCAAGAGGAGAAACGTTGTAGTCACTATCCTGCTTCTCTTTCCTGCTCAGCATGGGGAGAACAGCAGCCATTTATATTTGTAGATACTCACAAGGTATGTCTGTTCTGAGAACAACTGCAAAGTTGCTCAAGGCAGGCAAGCAAAGAAGGTACAATTACCTGATTCTAAATAGGGACCCTAACATAGGAGTTGGTCTGACACTTAGGCCTGTACAGACCAAGATGCTTACAGTCAGAGCCAAAACCAGTGAAAATACAGTTCTTAAGTACAGAGGTTACAGACATGCTGAGCTGGACCTCTGTAGATTGATCAGTATTTTCCAACTTGAGTATGCAAGGACACATATTACTGGGAGGGAATAATACCATAGAAAAATTCAACCTAAGCTATACCTATAAAAGCAATTGAAACATCAGACTAGAAATTTACAAACAGACTGTACAATTCACTGTGAACATACACCATGGAGTAGCTGCTTCAGATGACCCCTTAAACATCCCATCATAGAAAAAGCTTATCTCAAATCCCATAGAGGTTTCCAAATGGATTTAAATTTTCCTTAATTGATGAGAAAATCTTCTCATTTCATACTTTCCAGTGGTTATTTACAATTAATCAACTGAAGGTACGTAGAATAAGCTAGTTGATAATTACCTAAGAAGACAATTAACACTCCTGTGAAGGTATTCTCAGCTATAAGAAAAGTAATGTTACATATTTATGCAAAGTTAAATATATAAGTAATTGTAAATATAAGAACAACTTCCAATCCAGCAGACATGGAAGACAGAAAATAAAGGCCCAAAACCTGACTCAAGCAGGTCTGCTGGCAATACACAGAACACACTGTTTTATTGAATTCCATGGGTGGAACAAAGGCTTGCTACAACCAAACAGCCATGTTTGCTTAGTACAACTGTGACCTTCATAATCTATTTGATGGTGCAGGAAAGAAAGAGATTAAAAGATACTGTGTACAGAAATATCATTTTCACTAGTCAGATTCATTTAAAGAATTTTTGCCTGATTAATCTAGTCTTGACTGTGTGAAACCATTAACTAAGTTTATTTTCTATGGATTTCTTTACATTTTGATTGGCCTTGGAACAGTCTTTTCATAGAATCACAGAATGGCTCGGTTTGGAAGGGACGACAAAGCCCAACCAGCCCCAACCCTGTGCTGTGGGCAGGGCTGCCACCCACCGGGTCAGGCTGCCCAGGGCCCCATCCAACCTGGCCTCGAGTGCCTTCAGAAATGGGGCACACACAGTTTCTCTGGGCAGCTGTGCCAGCACCTCACCACAGTCTCAGTGAAAGATTTCCCCTGACATCTAATTTAATCTTCCTGCTTTTAGTATAAAACCATTCCCTCTTGTCTTTTCTACCTGTGTAAGAAATTGATTTCCATCCTGTTTATAAGCTCTTTAAGTACTGGAAGGCCTCAGTAAGGACTCCTTGGAGCCTTCTCCCTCAGCCTGTCTTTGTAGGAGAGGTGCTCCAGCCCCCTGACGGTCTTTGTGGCCCTCTTCTGGACCCCCTCCAACAGCTCCACATCTTTCTTGTGCTGAATAAAAATTCAAATATGCTGTCATACTTTCCCCTGCGTAAAAACCCTTAAACCTCAGGAAAGCTTTTCAGTAGCCTTGTTTAGCCCAACAGCAGTGCACGAGTTATGCAGAGACTTAGCACATCATTGTTTAAGAACTGGCAGTCTTGTGCAGTACAACACAGCCTGAGGTTCTGGACATACCATAAACCTGTCTCAGTGATACTCAGCAATTATTGCCTACTGGGTCATGCACATTAAATGTGTGATGTACACAATAGGTAGAGCACGTCTCACAGCGCAGTGATAAAATCCAGACACCCAAGGCATCTGGTACACTTCTGTTCAGTGGCATAATTAGCAGTAATTTCCCACTGTTGCTACCACTATTAGAATTTAAACATGAAAACGATGGAAATGGTTTCATACTTACAGTAACGACCAAACTGGTCAGACTGCAGAGCCAAAGACATAAAAGAACTGGAACTGTCATAGTGTTCGACAGTAAAACAGCCAGAATCAGCTTGATGGATAAAGAAACCTGTATTCTGCTAGTTGTATATCTGATTAGTCATTAAAAAAGTTGATGCTTCAGGAAAAAGTAAAGAACGTGTTGGTTTCCTAATCACATTGAATAATAGGAATGTATTTCAAAAATAAGACTTCTCTCATTTTTTTTTTGAAGTCCAAAACGGCCAAGTGAAGTTTGGGCCATGATGTTCATAATCACTTGATGATTTTCAATAATCCCACATTTTCTTTTATTTTTTAAAAAGACCGTGTTTCAGGCATTCTCAGTTCTTGAAACAGAGACACAGATGTAATGATCCAGAGGTGTTAAAGCTCATTTATGTGAGAAGTAAGTTAGCAGGCAATTTTGGTTCACTCAGCAGTTAGTAATCAGTTTTCCATAAGAGAGAAATCTAAAGCAGCATGACACAGATGATACATATTCCACAATGTACCAGAGGAGCACTGTGGTCCAGAAAGCATCAGAAACTTCCAGCTTTGCTTCCTATGTTAATCATAATTAACTAATAATAATACAATGCCAAAGGGTCTAGCGAAATTGCTAGAAGCAATTACAGTGCCAGTTTGCTGGAAATAAGGAGAACTTCAGTGATTTGTTAACCTACAATAGTAACACTGGCATACATGGACAGCTGCCAGCAGAAATTCAAGTCAGCAGATGTATCTGCTGGCTGGATTTGATAGGGCTGTCTTTATGACCCTGCATTCAACAACCTTGGCTCGTTTCCCTACCTCAGAGTTTTCTCACCTAGTATGTCTTCCAGTCATCTTACTTCCTATTAGCATAACTAAAGCTAAGTGTTAGCTAACTAAATCTATGTTTATCATGTTCAGCCTGTTGATGTTGTCCAGCTGCTTCCTAAATAATAATCTTACTGCATTTATTGTTATTTATTTAATCTTATTGCATCTTACTGCATTAGTGACAGGATGAGGGGAAATGGCTTTAAGCTGGAGGAGGGTAGATTTACACTACATATCAGGAAGAAATTATTTACTGTGAAGGTGGTGAGACACTAGAACAGGTTGCCCAGAGAGGTTGTGGATACCCCCGCTCTGGAAGCATTCAAAGGCAGGCTGGATGGGGCTCTGAGCAACCTGGTGTAGAGTAAGTGTCCCTGCCTATAGCAGGGGGTTGGAACTAGATGGTCTCAAAAGTCCCTTCCAACCCAAACCATTCTATGACCCTATGATTCCACAATTTACTGAAGCAACTCATGCTAGTGAAGGGTTCAGACCTTGGGTGCTGAACAAAGACCAGGGTAGATGGAAGAGGTGAAAAAAGAGGGAGTGTGAAAAGGATGCAGAAATACAAAGATGGAAACAAGCCTAGCAGAGGGCTACAAAGATGATGAGGGGCCTATAGCATCCATCTCCCTTATGAGGAAAGGCTGAGAGAGCTGGGGCAGTTCAGCCTGGAGAAGGCTAAGGAGGAATCTTATCAACACAAAATACTTTGAAGTTGAGTGTCGAGTGGATGAGGCCAGGCTCTTTTTGGTGGTACCAAAAGGCAATGGCCATAAACTGGAACACGCTGAACATGAGAAAGAACTTCTTATTATAAGGATGAGAGAGCACTGGAACAAGCTGCCCAGAAATACTGTGGAGTCTCCTTATCTGGAAATACTGAAAACTCACCTGGATGCTTTCCTGTGCGATCAACTCTAGTGAATCAGCTTTAGCAGGGGGTTGGACTAGATGACTTTCAAAGGTTCCTTCCAGCCCTTACAATTCCATGATTGGGAGAGAATAAAAATTAGAAACCACATGAAAAAGGATAGAAGGAAGATAGAAACCAACTAGAAGAGTTTGTTTCATCTCTCATACTAAGTTCCCTTGAAAGCTGCAGAAAATATGAATGCTGTGTGCAAAGCTGAGATCCTACCTTCAGACAGCTTCTCCACAGCCCTGTGCCCTGAGTAGAATCTACCCCAAAGGCCATAAAGCATCACAAAAGGGTCCAAAAGCAAGGAATATGACCTGAGATTGCCTCAGGAAAACCTTATAGTAAACCAGTAATTAGCTAAGGTACAATCTGCTTTAGAATGAACTCTGAGAGTGTCAGATCTTGTTAATGGGACTAGATCGTCCGCAGTGCTGACAGCTACTGTGCTACATTTTGGATGCATTAAACACAGCACAGCAGAGGAGTAGCTTCACCTTGAATATCAACTTTTGGTCACTCCTGAAGGTCAGGCAGTTGGATAAGATGATCTTTGAAGGTCCCTCCCAACTGTACTACTCTGTTCTATCCCTCATGAAAACTGAAGATTGTGGTAAGCATGAGGAGACATTCCCTCTGTGGCAGCCACTTACATTTAACAAGTTATAAGTATAAGCAATTACTGCCAACATGCCATGCTCTGTGATAGTCCTCACATACAATTAAATAACAACAGTATGAACACGCTAAGGAAAAGCCAGATGAGAAAGAAGGCTAATGGGCTGGAGACTCCAATTCCCATAATAAGAAGGGGGACTAGCAGGTTAGTGTTCCTATGACTTAGTGCCAGACATAAGCATGAGAGAACTGGGATCCTCTGTGGAAAGCTGGTTTCTCAGGAGCAACCCTTCCCTTAGGACTGCCAGCAGAGATGTCTGTAAGTAGAAAGACCAATCCCATGACAAAACACACAGAATCAAAATAATTATTGCACTTCTTAGATTGTAAATTAACACATGTGAGTTAACAAAAGCCCATGGCAAAGAGAAGAAATATATTTTTCTACCCTTTTATAACTGTGAGGACAACCAGAAAATGCTTGCAAAATTGATACCTTACGTGCAGATTAAAAACAGGCTGCAAGCCAAATCCTCCTCTTCAGTTTCACTGGCGGAGCCCAGCAGACTGCCACAGAGCTACGCTCGAGCAGCAGGGGAAAGAATTTGACCCTTTGACTGCTGCATCAAAAGCAGCTAACTTCCCACTGCATTTGGTGGCCTCAAAATTAAGAGTTACAAATGGCTTTGTGCTCAACACTGTCTCATTTTTCTGCTTGGGCGGATAGATGCTGATGCCCTCCTGCTCTGCTCTCTCTGAAATCACGTTCTCTTTCTCCTAAAGCAGCATGACTGACATCCCTAGTATCTTCACTCTCTGCCATTAGACCATCACTAATGAAGGAAGATTTTTCCATCTCATCAATATGTGAATATGCACAGCATTGCTATGTAAAGGTGGAAAAGCTAAAAACAGTATGATAGAGTCTCTGCCACCTCCCCTTTTCTTTATCACCTAATCATTTTCCTAACACACAAAACTCGTCAGAATAACAGATGACAATTTTTCATTGGGCTACCATTTAACTTACTCATTATTCCAAATGGTTCAATTTCGTATCAGTGTAGTCAAGTACAGCAATTGCTACCAGTCATTTTCAAAGTCAAATTTTATTTTTAAGCTGTATATTCTATGTATGAATAAGAATTTAGATTCCCAAAAGAAGAATACACGGTACTTGGTGCTAAAGCTAAACTTTGAAATGAGATTCTTAAACTGCAATACTTATTTACACTGAGAAATCTCTCTCTCAGTAAGGGCCGAGAACTGTAATATATATATAAAAGTAATCAAAGTGAAAAAATAAATAACTACAGTATGAAAACTATTTTTCTCCCCATCAGATGCAGAATACACTGCACTCAGCTTACAAATACTAAACCTGCTAAAGCCAAGCAATTACAAATTTTGCTTTTGCTTCACAAAGAAGGTGATGTTGAATCTTTGTAGGTATCCTCAATTTAACCTTCAGTGTGCTAGGATTCAGACTGAGCTAAGAGCAGTTGCCCAAGTAGCTTACAGTAAGACAGGAACGTCTCTTACCCAGACCTCAGACTGATCCCAAACTCAGGATTCAGGTTCATCCATTTATCTACATAGTCATATTTATTTCCCATTAAAACAGAAGTACAAAAAGTAGCCAGAAAGCATACTTAAGGAAGCTGAGGTCGGCAAGGGATAAACAGAACAATACAGCAGTCATGTTTCCTGTAATCAGGTGACAGTCATCCTCCCTTCCAGCTTTCACTTCCTAGAACATGAACAGTGCTTGTAAATCACAGGGGTGTACCTAATGCAAGTGGTATTTTCACTATCAGATCTAAGTTGCAAGTATTGCAGCTTGGGACTCATCACTATGTCGGTGGCTGCTTAGAACTTTTTAAACGGAAGCTTTCTATATTCTGCAGGAGGAAAGTCTGCTCCTGAGTTACAGATTAGTACCTGAAAGCTGAAGGCTGGCCAGTGAGGCTGCCCATAAGCCCGTTCATTTTGCTACTGGCTTAGAATTTGTTGCAACTTAACCATACTCCAGTAACAGTAATTTGAAGAGTCATCTCAAATCCTAGAGCCAGGGGATGACAGATGCCCTGTCAGACCATAATCCCGCTTCCAAGCGCATCACAGATACAGCACTCCATATCTTCTCTCACTTCTATCAAAGCGCTCACTGCACTATTGGCAGGAGTGGCCCTTCGGATAGTTCAGCCAGCAGAGTGATACGATGAGCAAAACACTGCTGTTCAGCTACATCTGGCTTCTACAATGGGTAGTGATTTTTTAAATGGAATCAGCTTGCTGACTACGTGCCAGCTGGACAGTAAGACAGGGACAGCATTATGTTAAATGAAGAAAAAGTAAGAAAGATAGATGTTCAATCAAGTCCATTTGAAGACCCCAGGATGAAAGTAGCTGCTTGCGGGAACATCTCTCAAAGAGATCTCTGAAGAACTGAAAGTCAAAACTTTCTGGATGCTTATGCAGCCAAATACTAATCTTAACATGTGGCAGGTAATTTTATCATAGATAACGCATTCAAAATCAAGTTGGCTACCCAGAGAGAAAGATGCTTTTACTTAGGTGTCAAACAACACCAGACACATAGGGAGTTTGGATGCTCAACCATTTTGAGATGTATTCAGAAGGAAGAACTGTATTATAAACTAGTCAGGACTTCCCACTATCCTTTTTATTTTTTCCTTCTGGAAACCAAACTTTTACATGGTATACAAAGCAAAAACCTCTGATATACAAATAGTGTTACTCAGAACATAATTTCTTCAAGAGATCTCTTGTTAGGCACTATGTGCAATAGACCAAAATGTAAATCATTGCAGTAAGTTGTGGATCGTCATAACCACAGTTTCTGTTGGCTTGTTGGAGCCTCTCTTAGACTGCACATGATTAGTGTAAGTTAATGATATATGCAGTCACTTTTTTAGTATATACAAATACCACTGTTGAGAGAACATATTTTAACAGATGGAACTGCCAATAAGGAGTTTCTTTCTTTTTTTTTTT
>VXAB01013296.1:220615-242178 GCA_013399175.1 Odontophorus gujanensis
TTTTTTGGTAGAGAAAAAACCTCCTCTTTGAGACTGAGAACAGTATGTAAGTGAAAATCGTCATTTCATATCTCAGAATTTTGCATCTCTCTCTGATAATATCTATATTCCCTTGCTCTGCACTCAATATTATTACTAAATTGTCTTTTCATGTCATTGGAGCCATTAGAAGCTTACACAAAAATACATAATTATAGGGAAAGGTGAGATTTAAATTTGTTTCTGGGCTTGTAGGTAGCTGTATTCTTTATTTTTTTTATAAATTCTTTCTTGGTGTTCAGAAAATAGGAGGGTCATTCTTGTTCCCATAGGAAGATTATTTATTTTTTTTATCAAGACTCAAATCCTCAAACACTGTGTTCTGGGGTGAGAGCTAACCCCTTACACAGGATGCTCATAGGATTGAACTCTGACAAGTATGAGAGACTTCTTCAGATACAGAAGCTTTAAAAAAAATAAAGTAGGGATCCTTAAGTTCAAACCTAATAATCACCTAAGACTTGCATACAGAAGCAGGTGACTGTGAGGTATACATGAAACTCAAGTAGGGAAACAAAAGCAGATCACAGAAGAATATTTGAGAGCTTTCTTAAAGATACTGCACCCTCTGGCACATCTACCAGACATCTGACCATGGCATGTGTACAAAACACAATATTGTATTTAAATTATACATGTTAAAAGTAGAACGAAATAAGAGATAGAAAGGACAGACCAGAACAATTTGCATTCTGTTCTCCTAATAAGAGTCGCACACCAGACAGCATAAATACCTTGAAGTTCAAGTTCTGTAGAAACAAACCAAACTACTTCCCCCACCCCACACCTTCCCAGTTTGTTACTTTCCCAAAATCCTGATATAAGCACTTTTTTTTTCAACAAGCAAGCAACAAGCCAACCAAACACTGTGAGAGTTCTGAACCATGACAGGGTACTGGTGTCAGCCAGAAAACAGAATTCATCATGAATTAATAAAAAAAAAAAAGTGAGGAGAGGAGATACTGTCAGTAGGTTTTAATCATCTATGATGAAATAATGGAAGGGAAAAAAACAGAAAGAGAACAGCAGCTCTAGATGTTTCCGTTCAATACTGCAAGTAATGCAGACAAATTGCACACTCTATGATGTTTAGAAAGCTTTAGCATCCAAAATTTCAGTGTACCAGGAACTCCAATTAACATCACTTTCTAAACCAGGCTGTTTCTCTCCTTTCACTTTTCAAACACACTGGCCTCTTGTAACATTCTATAAATGGATAGCTGAGATCAACAAATCCCATGTTTTAGCCGTTACATATATTTTATTCTTCTCTTTTGTGAAATCCACAGCTGAGTGACAGAAAGTTAGATTTTGGTCCAGATTAAATTTAATCAATCTTAGTGTTAATCCCAAATTTAACACAATAACTTTCCAGGAAAGCACACTTTTGTCTACAATAGCGGTTCCCAATTAAAATAGCCTCTCTTGCTTGAATGCCAGCATTAGAGATGAGAGACCAAACTAATGTGCTTTGCTTGGCTGGTTATCTAAGTCTTTCCACTGGCACCATCTCAACCTGACAGCAGTGGAGAAAAGCAGAGGTGGCAACAATATTCAGAGGTTTGCCACCATGATGGGAGAGAGAAGATGGTAGCAAGCAGTGCTATGGGAAGAGCTGAATATTGCTGGGATGTGATTTATATGCAAAGGAGCTTTTTAAAGAATATCATCTTGACCCTCCACTGGGAAAGATGGAAAATACCTGACAGTTTACTTTATTTCCTTCTACTGAACAGGTCTGCTAAAGCCAACTGGTTGCCATCCTCTCCTGTCAGTAGCTGTTTGTCAGCATCCTGCTAGCTGCTGTGAACCTTCCTCCCTCTGCCACTCATGCATTAACACACTCCTCTTTCTAACAACAGTGATAATCTCCATGCTGTTCTACATGGGAGTTTGTTATTTCAGCTCTTTGGAAAGCGCAGATAACACAGAAAACTAAATGCAGCCCATCAGAAGTCTCCCAAAAGGTGATTCTTCAGCAGCTGTTTCTGTTTCTCAGTTCCCAGGTAACCTGTAAGAAGTTTTTTTCTCTGCAGAGCTTGATGAACAGTTCAAAATAAATAAATAAATCTAATTCCCCTTTCATTTCTGTTTCCACTTTAACTTTTGTGCTTCAACACTAGAAGCAACTCCCACACTGTCAGGGGGTGTGCTCACCTCAGGCACAGACAGGGTTACTTGGCCTGGAATTCTGCATACTTATATGGCTATTCTCTGCTCCCTGTTGAACAGAAACTCCTCTTAAACTCAGTAAGTCATACAAACCCAATATATTTGAGGTTTGCCCATTGGTCCCACTTCTGCTCTCATCATTCCCTGGGATGGAGACAGAATACTGCTGCTTTAGGTTTATTTGCCTGCTGGTATTTAGGCAAAGCAGGGAAGCACAACATCAGGGGTAAATTTCACTGTAGTCCTCAGCCAACAATCTTGTGTGTTATATACATATATATATAGAGAGAGAGAGAGAGAGAGAGAGAGGGAGTATATATGTATTACATATGTTGCATATGTATGGTATATGTATATATATGATTGTTGTAAAAGATACATATATAAATGTGTATGTAAAAATGTATATATACATATGTATCTGTAGGTCACTCTGAAAGTAATGCCCCCTGTTTATTTCCATGGAAACTACAACAGATACAAGTACACAATAACAGTATTTGGTAGAGCAAAATTCTTAGCTGCAAAACACTTTTCAACATAGTCACCACCATGAGCTCTGCATTTTCACCAGCCATGAAGAGCAGCCTGCATGCCGTACTCAGAACAATCTGCAACAGCAGAGGTGACCCACTGTCACTGTCACCACTGATGAAATCACCACCCACTGCCTCGCTGTGCTGACATCTACTGTTTGGTCTCCATCAGCATTCATCGAGTGTCAATGAATGTCAGTGGGTGCCATTTCCTCCGCATGGAGAAATTCAATGACACACTTTTGCTTCATATGCACTTCCATGTCAGACACCACTGTGTCAGACTGCCCCTCTGCTGCTGTCACAAGGGAACAGTATGTAATGAAACACTGGCAGAAGGTTTGACCTCTACTGCCGTACCACCAACATCCACCTCTGACATTGCGGGCCGAGACAATAAAATAGGAGACATTTCTCTCAGAGGAGCCATCATATATTACAACATGCAGATTACCTCATTAAGAATAAGCTGTTGTAAATGATATTTTCTGCAGCCACATAGGTCATCTACAGCAGTGCTCTTGGCTGCTCAGCAAAAGAGCCTGAGAAAAGATGGAAAATGTCTTCATTGCAGAGAAGAGAGAGAGATACTAACAGCTACAAGAGAAAATCAGGGACTAGTGCATGATGCTCATGAGTTTGGGCAGCAGCGAACTACGAAGTAGAAACAGAGAGAAGAGCATTGTCTGGTGCTATGAAGAGTAAGCACTGACTAGTCAAAGAGAGAAAGGCTAATAGGAGAGATGACACTGAACAGATCCATGGATTCACACAAGGACAGAAAAGCAACGTAAACACAGAATTGTCAGGGAAGTAGCTGGAGTAGTGGAAGTGATGTCACATCTGTTGTCTCAGCTCCATTTGCTAAGTCCTTGGTTTCCTGAGAAGACAGTAACTGTCAGCTGCACAGAAATGATAGGATAGAGTTACAGGGATGAATGCAGACAAAAGCTCTCTCTTTCTAACTTATTCAGTGAACAAAGAGAAGCTACCACGCTCCTTATTTTTTTCTGGCATCTAATGTACCTCAGGGCTAGCAAACATAAGTGTTAGGTTCTTTAGGCAAATAAACAGGAAGAAACAGAACACCATCCCAGTGAGTAACAAACCTAATTAATTGCTGCTGAGAGGGAGAGAGGTAGGAAGAGGGAGGAAGGGAAAATGAAGACGATAAGAAGAGAGTGTATAACAACTGCAAACTCTCTGTGGGTAAATTTATTGCAAAACAATACATTCTGCACCTTCATAGCTTCTGAGGCTATCAACCAGAAGAACTGTTTTCTTCTTACCATGCCTATCTGTAGTATCTAAGAGGTTCTACTTTACAGCGTTATTACAGGAGCTACAGCTTTTTCTTATTACAGCACAGAATAGTTGGGCTCCCTGTCCACAGACAGCAACCTATGCATCTCTATGACTCAAAGTGAACTGCCAAACTACACTGTCTTTACCTTATATCAGTCTGCAGAGGAAATCAATAAGTTGTGTTACAGTAAGGTTCGGAAATCTGGACTGTTAACTGGGACTATTTCTGCTCCTCCAATGTCTTCTGCAGTGCTTCATTCAATTTTCTAAACTACTGGAGGGACAGTATTTCATAGGAGAAGATATTCCTCACTTGGTAATTGTAGATACCAAGATCATTCTCTGCTACTACATCTTATATTTCTCTATACCACATTCATCCATGAAAAAAAGATCTCCAGTTCTGCCTAATTTCTGAGACAGTATTGCTTACCTTCTCCATGTAGTTAGAAACTGCTGCGCTGAAACCAAGGGTATAGACCTGGCAGAGGCATCACGTATTGCTAGATGAGTGAACTGAAGCAGTCACCTCAGAAAATCTACACAATTTACAGCATGTCTAACTTACTATAGTATCTGAATTCAAACACGAAACCGAAATCCAGTTCACTCACAAGCTGTGAATGAGAAAAAAAACATTTAAAGGTTGATACATATCTGGATTATTTCTTCCAGGCTTGACTGAAGAAATATAAAACAAACCGAGTCTGCTTTCGGATCCAGCTGACACCCAAGTGAAGATGTTGGCAGCAGAGCCTGTCATGAGATCCTGGTAACCCCGGTTCCAACTCCCAGTGCTCCCTGAGCTAGATTTCTGGGATTCATTTTGTTTCTAAAAAAGTTATCTTGTTCTTGCATCTAAGCTCACACTTCAGAGGCCAGTGTGATTCCTCCCCATGAGCCTTTTCTGGGAGTGGAAGGAGAGGAGTGGACACAGTGAGCTACCACAACTTTGCCTATGTAGGAAATTAATGCAGTTACCATATGAACTCCACAGTACATATACCTGTACAGAAAAGGTACAGGTAAATGCTGCTGCTGTCTCAGGCTTGCTCAGGAGGAAAAAGACAACTCTGAGAAGGGAGGTTCTGATGCACCAAGGGCCTAAGAAGAGTGAGTCAGAGAGTGGGAGAGAGGACAGAAGGGATTTGGGAATGGCATCTGCCTGCTGAGCACATGGCAGTGGTAAGAACTACGCTGCTCAGACTCTGGGATGACAATTCTTCCTTCGTGCCACTGCAAAGTAGAATTACCATTCACTTCCTCTTCTGCCTGGCTGACTTATACACACGCAGCCTTGCAGCTGTCAGATTCCACTGCGAATAATGAGATCATGACAGATGAGAAGGTCTCCCCATGTTCCTTCCTGAAAGCGCAGCTGCCAATCAGCAGAACTCCAAACCTCACTGCCTCATCATTTGTAACACTGCAGGTGCTACCAAAATCTTAGGCAATATGCTTTGGATAAATTCAGTCACCTCTGCTGCTGACTCAGTGCTTATTTCTCCACTTCCACCATGTTCCCTCATCCACCCGCTTCTGCATGCATATCCCTGACATATGGCCTGAATTATACCTTCATTTCAATGCAGGATTTAAATCATCTCGCCTGCGCAGCGGCCTGTCATGGATCAGCCACCAGAATGAATCACCTGCTGGGGCCTGAGGAGATCACATCTAAGAATGCCAGGTTACACCATAGGGACAGGATGGGCAAGCAGTCTCAACTGCTGCCTCCCGGTGGAAAGCACAAAAGGAACAACAGAAGCTAAATGATAACTTTATCCTCTGCCCCAACACATTCAGCTTGCCTGAGAGAGACACCTATCTTTGTTACTCACACCTTTTATGTTTTTTTCAAGCTCAAAAGAATCCTCTCTTTAGCTGCCAAAATAAAGGTAATCAAATGGATAGCACAGCAGATCTGCCTTGAAAAAGAACAAGGCAAAAGCAAAGTACCCTGATAGAAGCGGGCATTTCATTTTAAAAGCATCATTGGTTTTTGAGGGTACTGTATGAATTATGCCTCAGATACTAATTTAAAATCGAAGATTTTCAGCCTTACAATTATAGTCACCTCTTGGGTATACCTATACTTTGTCTTCCCCTCTCCCTCCCTTTTGTCTTCTCTGGGAAAAAAGAAAGAAAGGAGCAGTTATGCAGTACCAAACTGCCCTAAAAGTAATGCCAATAATGGAATGAAAGAGTATTTTGAGGATGGAAAAGGGAAGATCAAAGTCTGTGTCCTCTCATAGAGTAAGCAGTGAAAGAAAGACATAT
This sequence comes from Odontophorus gujanensis, assembly GCA_013399175.1. Classification (NCBI taxonomy): domain Eukaryota; kingdom Metazoa; phylum Chordata; class Aves; order Galliformes; family Odontophoridae; genus Odontophorus; species Odontophorus gujanensis. The sequence continues at coordinate 226,948 of VXAB01013296.1, forward strand.
GCTGTATATCTTTGTACAAACACATCCTTGCAGCACAAGTAAGGATTGCCTTCCATCTTCCACAGAATTTCATTCATTATGGTGAGATGCCAAACACAAAAGCACATGCTCTGTAACATCACCATACAATAAAAAGAGGGCACAGTGACAAACAGGGGAATGTTTTGGAATTAAGGTTAAAACACCTCAGAGGCATTGGCTGCCTCACATGAGAGCTCCTTAGGCTTTTAAATACTCACATGTGCCTAAATCCTGCTAGGCAAGGCGAAGCAGGTCCAGCTGTCAGTTCCAGTATTGCCTGCAGTGACCATGATGGGACACCCATGAAAGAGTGACCACCATCTTCTCACCACAACCATCACATGCTGAACATAATGAACAAACAGATGCGACATGGGCTTCCTAGGCTAATCAGTTCATCCAGTGGAAATTCAAAAAAGTATTCCAGCTTTGTTTTCCTTCTCATATGGAAAACAAGAACATTCATAGGATGATGGGGTCTCCTATCTCAGAGAAAGTTCAACTAAACCTACTTAAAAAAATAAAATAGAAGCTTTCTGTAGGATGTCCGAGAGAAGGGCTTAGATCTTCACTTGCTGATAGCTCCCAGTGGGGCAAATAACACAGTAGAAACCTACTCTTTCTCACTGCGCAACTGGCAGCCCCTATTGGCAGTGTATCCTTTCCTAAACAGATATTTGCTTCTTCCTGATTGCCTCTTCAGTCACAGCCTCCAGGCAGAATAACTGTTGTGGGTGGGATTGCCTTCATCTGACACTTGATGGGGTTGGTCATTAATAAAAAATTCCAGCATGAGACACAACAAGTTTATGTCACGAAAGCCCAGGGCTCAGCAGAAATACCCTGCAATTCCATAGATTTAAATGGAGGAAGAAGCAAGTCCATGCTACACTTGGCATACAAAAATGAAAATGACTTTAGTTGGAGGGGTTTCTTCTGTCCTTATCATTTCATCCATCTGTTGTTGAAGGGAGTAATCACAAGCTGTAGTGATGGACCCAAGAAGAAAATCCTCCCTCTGGAAAGCCCCTGTCGGGCACAGGGAAAAACTGATTTTTTTTTAAGGCAGAGGACTGGCTCCCTATTATCAGTTTTATATCTTTGGCAAATGCAAAGAGTCTTACAGAAAACAATCAGGAAAAACGAGGCTTGCCAGCTTTATCAGTGGCTCCAAGAGTCTGCAAACTTGGTTTGTCTGCCAATTGCGCTTTATGTCACTGGGTTCCCTATAAGATGTGTGGATTTAATACAGCCTGAAGTCTACTTTCAGGTTTTGAGATTTGCTACACCCAGATTGAGATCTGATCATCTAATTACAGATTTTGCAATGTTTGTGGCTAGTCTCATTTCAGCAACCACTTAATTGAACATGTTTAGCTGGAGTTCAGGCTCATAAGACCACTTTTGAGCAGACTGGAATGGTCTTGTGCACATACAGATAATGAGATGACAGCTCAAGAAAGCGACTTAAGTATTATGTAAACAGGTGACTGTTTGGACTCCTTTTCAAGAGCCTCTGTCCCTTATCATCAGCAATATTGAAATCGAGTCACAACACCATGCTCTTGCTTTCCTCTCAGACTAAATTGCAGTCACTGCTCTACTGTGAATGAGCATTAAACAAGTTAATCTTCATCATAGCCGGTTGTAAAGTGGCTTTTCTGCATGAAAATGTAAGCTACTTAAGAAACAAAGCATTCAGGTTAATACCATGACTCTATGTCCACATACTTCTCCTGCCACAACCTCTGCATTTGTTTATGGTTTTATAAAAATAAATGATATGCTAAATATGCAATAAGAGCAAAACATCATAGAATCACCCAGATTGGAAAAGACCTCATCGAGTCCAACCACAACCTAACCATACTCCCCTAACTCTAACAACCCACCGCTAAATCATGCCCCTGAGCACCACATCCAAATCTTAAATACACCCAGGGATGGTGACCCAATCACCTCCCTGGGGAGCCTATTCCAGTGCTTAACAAACCTTTCTGTAAAGAAGTGTTTCCTGACATCCAACCTGAACTTACCCCGGAGCAACATAAGGCCATTTCCCCTTGTCATGTCACCTGTCCCCAGTGAGAAGAGACCAACCCCACTCTCGCTGTAAGCACCCTTTGGATATTGGAAGAGAGCAATAAGGTCTCCCCTCAGCCTCCTTTTCCCCAGTCTAAACAGTCCCAGCTCCTTCATTCTCTCCTTGTAGGGCATATTCTCCAAGCCCCTCACAAGCCTTGTTGCTCATCTCATGTCATCACTTCTCAAATGCAACTTCTTATTTGTCACAACAGGAAATGTTGCCTGCATATTAAGGCTGCCAGATAAGCCCAAGGTTTTATGTGAAGTCTCCTCTGTGAAACACAGCCAACCATTTTTGTCTTAAAAAAAAAATAATAATTAAGAGACTAAATATGTTTGCCTGCACACAGCAAAAAGAGACTTTGATGGCTGGGAGTGGTAGCAAACCAGATGTGAAATAAAGCTACTATTTGTTCTTGACAAATAAACCAGGTGTATCAAGGTTTTATCAGACAGCTTGTCTCAGCTAGGTTTCTGTAGGGTGGAAAGCCTGTGTCCAGGAGGATTTTGACAAAATGGATGCATCTGTGGCCTGAACTCTGACAACCTGTCTCTCTACCTACCCTGCACTGAGTCATCACTGCAGCTCAACTTTTTCTGCAGCGATTGCTTTCAAAAAATACAGACAGAAACCCTGGCCTGAAGATTGTACTGCCATCTGGGAGCATGATGCAGGGCAGCATATTGCTGCTTGAATTTTATCTGTTTTGATTTTTTTTTTTAAAGATGGTGCTGTGCTTTAAAGAGATGAAATCCCTTCAGTTAATCCATCTTGTAGGCTACTTACATGGTTAAGACCACCCCAGACCTGGCTGTTGGTTAATGCTGCCCTAGTTTACCAGCATCTTAGAGCTGCCACACCTCCCACACTCTGGAGAGCTTTCATTTCTTACAGTCCTCAGTCTCTCACGGCTGTAAACAGGCTGTAAGAACCCAGCTGGCTCAGCACCAGCAGGATCCAGGAATTGCTATCTACTGTGTAAAAGCTGAAAATAGCTTTGGGAAACAACTGGAGCGACCATAACAAATCTCAGGCTATACCACCAGTTTGCTACACTACTGAAATTCAGAAATCCAAGTCAGTAAATGCTTCTAAGAAAAGCTAAGAAAAAAAATAATCAAATAACTCTCATGCTCACAGTCACATGCTTTTAGGTCTTTTTTTCATGTCCAAAAGAAAATCTGCTGTTTTGACTCCCACGTGTCAGGCACTGAAGTGAAAATGGAATAATACAGTCTAGCACAATGCTCTTTTCATGCACTTAATAACAGAACCATTATGTGAAATTTCCTTTTCCTTTTAACCTACAGTTGTCAATCAAATAGATATTATCCATTTCACTCAATATCCAATAAGGTGCTGTCATGTCCTTTTACAGGTAATTAAAGGCCATAAAAACTAATTACTCAGTAGACACCTGAATTTTAAATTTCTGACTTGGTAGAGTGCTTGATACATCCTGCACATTATCATTTTAATCCGTAACCTCATGACCTACTCCACAGCCGCCTTCTTTTTGGTACATGTCTTACAGCCATGTCATACATCAAATCATTTTTGCCCATTCTTAATTAAGCAATACTTTTGGAAGACTGCCTGTAATCATCCCAGAGGAAGAACCCTTGCGCAAGGGCATATCATCTTAGAGAGCAGTTTGAGACACAATAGCTCCATCTACCGAGACTAACACCTTTCAATCCTAATACGCTCTTCAAAGTATGTTTAGCTGTTATAAACACTGTTTTGTTCTGGAATATCAGTGACAACATGTCGAGTAGGAAAATTATTTCACCACAACATGAAAACTGTTAAAATTTACCTATAACTGTTTTTCTCAGAGTTGAGGGAAACAGTGCAGTCACCTCAGCGCTGAAGATTAAGAACAGAAAGTCATTTATTTATGAATGAAAATGAAAAGCATTTTGTGCCAACATTATTAATGTGTGTCAGTGTATACATACGTTTGACAAAGGGGGAATCAACATACTCACTCCATCCTAGTAGTATAAAGCTATCTGCTAAAAATATTTAAGAAAGTTTTCAATGCAAAGTAACAAAGAAACAACACTACTTATAGGAAGGAAGTGGACTGAATCAGATTCTTTGCAGAGTATATATCCAGGTAATGCACGACTGCAAATTGCCCAAGAACTACTGATCAGATGGCAATCAGTCCTGGATCCTCAATTAACTTAATTAACTTTGAAACATTTTTCATTGCCTTTTCATGGCTTACAATTCAGTTTCTCTTCTCCCTGTATCACATCATCAGCCACAGTTGCCACAAGATGATATTTTAGTATTTTTTTTTTTTAATCTTATATATATTATTTCTGGGCACTCAGCTTAATATGTCTTGACACTGTCTTTGAGTCAGTGCCTAAAAATGCATGCTCTGCCTGGCCCCCTGCCTGGAGGGTTTGCTTAAATCTGCCTATAAGAAAGACTGAAGACACTGAGATTCTGTCTCACTTAAACAAATAAATACAGCCTGCTTTGTAAAAAGCAGATACGGTATATTTCCTCTTCCTCTTTTTGTTCCTCTTCAATAAAATATGGAGACTGATTAACAAACGAGAAGGTCTCAGAAGTGGTTTTGAAAGAGATAAAACTAGATTCACATCTATGGAAGGTTCTACAGAACTTCAGTGTCACTGCTCATTGCTTTCCCAGGGCTTGATACATCTGAGAATACCATGAAAGGATACCAATGAATACTGATAAACTGTGCTCAAGATAGACACACTCTTTAATCAAACAGCTGAAAGCACATCAGCAAAAATGAGCCATGGGCCAAGAATATAATTTCAACTCCTTTGGTATTTCCAAATTAATTGCTTTCATTTGTCTGGACCTTATTAACCATCAGCTGCAAATCTGGATTTGCTTTTCTGCATTCAATTTCACCTCACTGTCTCACTTTTCTGCATCCCACCTACAATTTTTAGATCTGTATTTTGAAGGTTAGCCCACGTTAATTAAAAAACACAACATAGCTAAAATGGCACTGTAAAAATATCTATAGTTTCACATAGAGCATTTTAATATTCATACAGTAATGATCAGCAAATGCTACAGGAGTTATACAGCAATTACATGCAAATTGCAGTAGGAGACCATTGATTTCTCCATATTAAGGCAAGGACAATTGCCAAGTGCTGCCCCTGGGCAGTAAGCAAGGACCCAGACTGGTGCCTGCCTGGCTGGGAGTAGCTCTGCAGGAAGAGAGCTGGGGGTGTTGGCAAAGATAAGCTGGGCACAAGCCAGCAGCATGCCCTAGCTGCAGAGATGGCCAGCAGTGCCTTGGGCAGTGATCATAGGGGCACAGCCAGGACATCAAGGGGAGGGGTTATCTCCCTCTGCTCATGAGTTGTAAGATTTCATTTAGAAAGCTGTTTCCAATTTTGGGCCCCTGGATGGACATGATAATGTGCAGTGAATGGGCTATGATGAGGGCTGAGGGACCAGCCTTTTTCATCCTGGAGGGCAGAAGGTGCTAGACAGACCAAGTAGCAGTTTTCCATGCCTACAATAAGGTGCCAGAGAAGACGAGCCAGGCTTTCTGTACTGTGTTACAGAGCGAGGATGAGAGGCAATGAACCTCAAGGTATTTGTGACAAACTTGAAGGAATGGAGCAGATTGCCCATAAAGGTTGTGAAGCCTCCATCCTCACTGCTTTAGAGTAATAGGTTACCTTCCCTGAACATACTTCTCCTCTTGAATCAAGTACTTCAAAAGGTTGCCTCTTCACTCTTCAGCCTTTTTGTACAGTAGAAAAAGACACCATGACCTTATATCTATCCCTATGCTCACCCATGATAACAGTGGAAGTCTGATAAACACATCAAGCTCAAGCTTTAAAAAGTCTTATCACAAATGGAAAAAAAAAAAAAAAAATCCCTCACTCCGTGTTTCATTTAACACAATATCTCACATACTGATAGACAGGAAAATCTACACTACAAATAATAGTATTTTTCTGCAAGTTCTCTTGAACTCAATACACGTTCCATGTTCTCAATACAAATAACCTCTTAAACCCTGTATTGCCATCAGTGTGAATTCATAGTATTATACACAGCTGAGGTTTGTGAAAAATCTTTATAGACTGAACTGGAAACAAAGATTTTTATTGGGCACCCAAGCAGATAGAATAGGTTGACCTTATTTGGCGCCATATTCCTCAGCAGGAATGGGGAGAAAAAAAAGGTGAAAAAGCTCATGGGTTCAGAGACAGGGACAACTCTGAACAGTCTATGTAATGGGCAAAAATATATTTGACTTGGGGGAAATTAATTTATTGCCAACTAAAAATAGAGGTGAGAAATAAAGACAAAATCCAAAACACCATCCCATCTCAACACCTCTCCTTCTTCTATGCCAACCTCACCTCTCCACCCTCAACTGCTTAATCTTCTGGCCCCAAGCAGCACAGGGGCTGGGGAATGGTGTCAGTACCTCACAGACCCTCACCGCCACCCATCGCTTCTCATACTGTGCCCTTCTCCAGTTGAATCCTCCCAGTGGCTGAGGGAAAGCCCTGCTCCAGTGCAGCCTCCTGCCCAGTGTAGCTAGGGAATCTCTGCTCCGGCTGTGCCTGGAGCCCCTCCTGCCCCTCCCCTCCCCTCAGTGCATTCAATTCAAAGAAGTATTACAGAAAGAAATGGAACAGAATTAGAACAGATCCCAGAGACGAATTAGATCTAATATCTGGTGATCAGCAGCAGCCCAAAGCAATGGGCTCAGTAGGAACCCACAGAGACACTTGAGGTCTGTTTTGCCTGCCTCTAGAAATCACTTATCAATCAGGTTCTGAGCAGTGGCACTGAAAAACTTTAAAAAATGAAAACACGAGATAATCAGATAAGTTACTACACTTTATATATAATAGAATTCCGCATTTACTGCATAGCATTGCCTTTGTGCCACCATTGACAAAGATATTAACAGGACCAGGATTGGTCCTATGGACTTCTCCAGTCAGTGACAGCAGCAGCAGGAGTGCTTAGCTCCTCAATTGGTTGGACTTCGTTCTTTGCTGACAATCAGAGGAAATTAGAGTAACCTTTCCTCATCTGCTCACCTATTGCCGCCCTCTTAAGCTTACTCTTGTGAATTTTATGATATTTTTGAGCAAGCTTTGTTGTTCTTGATGTTACCTTAAAAAAGTCAGTCTGACAAATATTCTCTAGGTTCCATCGGAATGCATTAACATTTTCACAGTGGAAGTTAAATTTTTAGCTCTGCCCATGATCTCACAAATTCCATGCTGTAGAGGGCTAGGAATAAAAGCATTAGAAGAGCTCTAAATGTGAAATAAATGTTTCATGTGGAGGTCAAGGTGCATACACAGAGGAGTTCAGTGTCAGTCCATGCCTTCAAATTACCCAGTGTAGAAACGACAAGAGACCATGCTGCACTATTACTTTTCAGATTATTCAGAGATTTCAGATTATTTTCAGAGATTCATCCCAACGCTCAAATGCTTCAAGAAATAATTAAATCCATATTCTGTTAAGCCTTTACACAAATAAACACATTTTGTCCTTCACATGAACTGACCTGGCTATCCTCAAGACAAAAAGACACTAAATGGTGCCCCTTGGGAAGTTTTCTTGTGTCTTGACAGAAAGATGTAAAACTTCAGCTCAGTTTTTTGCAGATTATAGTACTTGTTGAACACTTACATGCAATTACACACTACAGATGCAAGCTAAATTAGCTTGCCCAGTGTACCTCAAGATCAGTCCTGGTATATGTTCTAAGCCAGAATCAGCTTGTCTCTTACCAGTCTCTCTTCTCAGTGGGAGCAGAGAACATCACCTTCCCTCTAGTTCTGCATAGACTAACACATTGGATTTATCACATGTGGGCTCTCAAGTACTGTGTAGCAACATTATTCCAGCAAGTAGGCATAGTAGACTAGTGTGCATTATGAATAATGGAATGTATTCCTTGGCAGTAAAAGCTGTGTCAGATAACCATCAGGCCATGTATGTATATAATTATGCACACACAAGTGGTCCAAGTTGAATAGCTGCTTTAAAAATATCCTTCAAGGCCACATTTTTGAAGTTCTTTCAGTTTCACATGAGCAAAGGCATATAAGAAAGAATAATCTTTGCAACCGCATGGTTATCCAAGTCATTTATACATACCATTGATTTTCAGATGTTTGGGTTTTCTTTTCCTTTTTTTTTCTTGCAGCATCCTGTCTGCATTGTTGGCTCATTAAAAATAAAGATGAACAATGGGAAGGTGGACATAAATACTGCATGCATGCAGGAGTTTAAGAACACTTAACAGTTTGTCTTGAAGATTACTAGCAGCAAAAACATTTGAGATGTCACTTCATGTATGCTGGTCAATGTTAAGGTATGTTTTCCATTCCTGAAGGATCCTGCCAAATCTAAAATGGAGAAGTGGGGGGAAGATATAAAGTACTCATTGTTTCTGCTCAATTTCCTTCTTGGTTTCTTTTATTTTATAATTTAAAAAGAATATTGTTTTACTTTAGAAAGTATTATGCAGTAGGGAAGAGAACTTGAACCCCAAATTCAGGGAATGAACTTTATCCAAACTTCATACGTATAGACAATCCCTCTAACTTCAGTGCAACTTATTTCAAGTTTAAGCTGAGACATGATAAGACACTTCGTTAATTCAGATCTGTGTGTACATAACTCTTTGAACTTTTTTTGGATCACTTCTCTAAAGCAGTTGTCCCACTCAGACAAACATTCTGGAAAGGAGGTGACAGCACTACAGAGAAATTTATTAGTATTTTTATTTCTTTTCTCTCTCCTTCCTTCCTGTGTGCGTGGTATCTTGCACAGGAAAAGGGGGGAAAGAAAAGTAATAGGAGCAGTATCTTTGTGGTGGGTGAACAATGAAAATAATGGAAACAGCAACAGAGAGGAGTAGTCTGGTCTGAGAACAGGAGGTTTTTCTGCACTTTTTTATTTTTTTATTTTTGTTACATTAATAAAGAAAAAAGACATACCATTATTTTTTCTAAAAAGGATGAGACAATCTATTTTACATATGTGAAGCTCATGGACAAGAGCTGATAGGAAATTGGAAGAAATTCTGACATCGGAGTTAGGCCTATAAAGAATACATGTCTGAACAATAGGGCAAGAAGACCAACACTAACAAGCAGGAGGAAGGAGGCAAAAAAGATTGAAGGCATGGGGGGAAAGCATCAATTCTATAATGACTGAAAGAAAGATCAACTGTGGTATGAATACAAAAACATCATTCCTTGTGTTGTAGGCAAATAGCAAAACCAGAAGAAACAAAAACACAAGAACGTCTGAAAGTTCACAAAAATATTCTGCTGTAATGATAACAGCGTGAAAAAAAAGAAAAGATTACTTACCTGATACATCACAAAACAAAAACTAAGGCGCATGCATTCCCTTCTCTAGCTCCTCAAAGGAACAGGCTGGACACCACCCAACTACATCAGTGAACCTGGAAGCAGGAGAACAAAATGGCACACTGCTCAGGAGCCAACCAGCACATAGTCCTCCTGACTGTAGCTCGAAACCACATACAGTTCCCACATGAGAGAACACAATCACATCTGTACAGCTGGAGAGTCTCATCTTGGTTTGTACGGGGCTTCAGTTGCCCAAAGCAACAGAACCAGAAGCTGGGGGGTTGAGGAAAGGATAGCTGTCACAAGGACAGCACAAAATGTCAACTTAAATCATGACAGTGCAGACTGGTGAAGGAGACCACTTTCTACGTGGGACTTTGGCAGGAATCATAGAATGGTTTAGGTTGAAAGAGACCTTAAAGAAAACCCATCCAGTTCCAACCCCCTGCCATGAGCAGGGCTGCCACCCACCAGGTTAGGGCGCATGGAGCCCCCTTCAATCTGGCCTTTAGCATCTCCAGGGATGGGGCATCCACAGACTTTTGGGCAGCCTGTGTCAGCACTTCACCACCATGTGAGTAACGAATTTCTTAATATCTTACCTAAATGTCCTCTCATTTAGTTTAAAGCTGTTCCTCCTATTCCTATCATCAGACTGCGTAAAAAGTTGGCCTCCCATCTAATTATAAACTCCTTTCAAGTACTGAAAAACTACAGTGGAGACTGCCCAGAGTCTTCTCCAAGATAAAGCAGTCCAACTCCCTCAATGTTTTTTCCTAAGGAGAGGTGCTCCAGTCCTCTAATCATCTTTGTCGTCCTCCTCTAGACCCACTCCAATCTCCTTATCACCTATATCTTCCTTCTTAAACCTCCAACAGTTACAGGTGACACGGGAACACCACAGATATAAAGATTTAAAAATATATTTGAAAAATAAAGTCACATTCATGTCTTTGCTCCTTGCAGAACACAATCTATATTGTTGTTTTTGTTTTTTTTTTTTTACAACAGCATCTGCTCCAAATATATCACAAAATATTTTCTAAAATTAACACTGTTATTCCCAAAAATAAAATATTTGAAGTATTTCCATGTTTATCAGGCTTATTCCAGGTATTGTTTAATAGCATGAAGGACTTGAGTAAGTTGTTTAGGTATTCCTACTAAAGAAAAACAATCATTTGAGCTATCATTTGAGTTAAGCTACTTTTCCAAATACTTTTCTTAGGTTCAAAAATAGTATTTGTTTTGCTTTTTAAGCAGGAATAATGTATCTTATCCTCCATGGGTTACCTATTTCTTTTGTCTTCAACTCTTAACTTACTTCACAGAAGTGGCAAAAAAAAAATAGAATAATATAAATACTGTGTCCAGGTATGGGCCACCTGCTATAAGAGAGATATGGACATACTATGAAGAGCCCAGCAAAAGGCCACAAAGGTGATTAGGGGCCAGGATCATTTTTTCTATGAGTAAAGGATGATTGAGCTGGAACTGAAGGACAAGAGGCTCAAGGGGAAATTTTCTAATGTGTATAAATACTTGTTAGAGTAGGTTGCAGAGTAAAGACAACAGAATTCAGTTCTTCTCAGTGGTATCCAGTATGCCAGGAGGCAAGGGGCACACACACTGAAAAACAGGATAAATATACAAGAAAAAATTCTGAGAGGGTGATTTAACACTGTTACAAATTGCCCAGAGAGGTGGAATTACTCAAAACTCAATTTGACATGGTCATGAGCAACCTTACTGGTGCTGCTCTGAGCAGGGAGTGAATTGTTAGAGTTGGAAGGGAACCTTGCAGGTTTGTAGTCCATCGCCCCTGCAACGAACCGGGACGAATACAGTGAGATCAGGCTGCTCAGAGCCCCATCCATCCTGACTTTGAATGCCTCCAAAGTCATCCCTTCCAACCTCAACTTCTCTGTGACTGTATGAGCTTTGTTTATTATTAGTAATCCTATTATTTACCTTATGCAACTCCATTGCTATTGCTAAAAAGTTTCGGTAACATAGTGTAACAAGGCTAAATAGGTCTTCTGAATCTGGGTTGAAATGCCAAACTGGAAGCTTTATTTCCAGCAGTTGAGCAGCAGTCTTGCACTGACTTAAATCTGAAAGTTATTAGTTTAGTCTTGGCACCTGCACATAGAAAGGTGTCTTTATTTTCTGAACAGTACTCTAGAATATTTTGGGCAGCAGAGAGAACTGAATGTTTGGGGAGAGAAAAAGGAGAGTAAAGGAGTATTATGTGAACATATTATGAGACAGGTTTTAAATGACCAAATGTCTGGGTATTTAGTGAAAATAATATATTAACCTTACAAACTTAATTACCTTTGATTCAAATGTGTAGATAACAATAAATGCCTAATTGAAAAAGCAAGCAACAAAAAAGATTATAATATTTGTCTTTTAGTGGTGACACTAATTTAATTTGACTCCCAAGTTAAAATACACCATTATTTTGTATTGGTAGTTCAAATTTCATTGACAGCTTTCCCCCAGAAGGATACCAATATGAGTTTAAACTTCTCAGAATACTTTATAAGGATGTCAAAAGTCTGGCATCAGCAATATAGCCACATTCAGCATTTAGGACAATCTGGAAAAGACAATCCTTCCCCATTCTGCCTTTAGAGCTATTGTTCTGACTGCTGTGAGTTCATTCGTTCATACTTTCCCTTTCTCTGAATTATATTGTAGAATTATTTGTACAAGAAAACACACTAATTTTTTTCCAGTGAATTGCCTCATATTTAAGAAATCTAATATCTCAAGCTTCAGTTTAGTTCTAGAATATAAATATATTTGGTCAGTATAAATAATCCAAGTTGCTGAGAAAAAGATTTGCATATTTTGACATGATCAGTATGGGAGTTTGGTAAATCATCATTATCATACCACAGAGTCATTTAGCACATTTTATAATTGCTACATCAGAGTCAGACCATAAGTACAGACTTCACATAGGGAGCTGCAAACTGCTCAGCACCCCTCTTTCTTCAGAGTTCTTCTCTACATTCACCACTGAATCAGAAAGCTCACTCTCCAAGCATGGAGCAGAGAGCTCAGACTTCAAACCAGGTCAGCACCTGAGGATGCACAAGAGAACTGGGACTTCCTTGAAAATCCCCATTCCTGTGCCTGGGAAAAGACACGTTCCCTCTCTGTTACTTGCCAAAAGCACTGGAGAGGCTCAGCCTTCACCTTAAGAATTTCTGCCAACAGTCTCAGGAACTTATCTTAATTGGTTCTGAATCCAAACAGGATGAACAGAAGGAGTTAAATAGTTTTAGAGAGAAATGGTCTCTTAGGATCCCCAGTTTAACAGTCTAAATTACAGCAGATTATGTGAAGTAGGGAAAGCTTCAAAGATAAGGCAGCAGGGTTTTCACATTGAATAGCATTGCATGATTTTTAAATGAGAAAAAAGTCACTTCAATTGGGGCAAACATCAGAAAACGATAATTCTAGAAAGCCCCAGAAAAGGGAAATGTGAAGGCTAGCTTTCCTCAAGTCTGAAATTCAATAGTGAAGGAGACTGGGAAACACTGTGTTCATTCTGAGCCTAAGGAATTTCTGTCTCAAGGAAAACTTAATAGCCGCAGCTGAAGAAAAATCCCTCTGCAGCCATGCACTCATTTTTCCCTTAGTTTTCAGCCTATTCTGTTGGTTCAGTGTTCTAAAAAATTCATAATTTAACTCTGTAGATTTATATATTCTTCCATGTCAAAGCTTCTGTCAGTCTGAAGGGATATTTTTTAGTGTCCAAATGTGAACATGTACGCCACTGGAAAATGGATCTAAAAATGTGATTATGGTCCATTTATTTTAAAACGTTCATTTAGAGAAGTACCTATACCACTGATGTAATTTTGAAAATTACATATAATTTAAAATAGACATCACCTGGAAAAATGGCTTACAGATTGCAGGACAACAGTGAAAATATCTGACGCCAGATGGATACTACTTATATACTACATTAACAGTAATGGCAATATATGAAAGAACCCCAGTGAATTATTTCCCCTTTCATACGTATAGATAATACAATAATGGAGCTTAATTTCACCTACAGACTGACAAGTTTTAACCTTTATGAGATCCTGTTATTTCCACTGTTGAGTGAAACTGAAAGTTCAAATTGAAATGAGATGTCATTTGTAAAATAAAATAAAGTCAAATCAATTCCAGTACCTCAGCTATAAGATGCAGGTTGACTATCCCAGCCGACAGGAAAGAATTTATCAAAAAGGCAAATTATGTTGTATTGATATGACAAAGTATCATTTAGCTTTACAAAGTAATTGATAAGGGTCTAACAAGAATCCCACTGATAGAAAGAGTTCTCAAGGGAGTTTTTCCTCCTCATATACCAACAGTGTAAATTTACTTCAGGATCAGAATACCATATATGGTTCCTTTCAGACTTCATAACCACATCAACAAAAGTAGATTTTTTTTTTTCTGTTGGAAAAAAGTAGTACGTGCTTAGGTCCATTTCATGAGTTTACTCATTCACCAAAAGTTTGAACATGCTCAATGAAACTTTTTAATGTAGAAGTACTCTTTATAGCAGTTCTTATACCCTACAGCTCTATTCAACATCAATTTCCCAGAGATGCTGGAGACTGAAAGAAAGATGTAAAAGGGTGCATTGTAATCATACGAAGACAAAGCTTTTCTCAAGATTATGTACATGAAAAATCTCCTGTACTAGTTCTTGACAAGTTGAACATTTATACTGCAATAACACTAAACAACTTCTGAGAATAAATCCCTTTCCTAAATAGTGTCAAGAGATTCACTGTATCTACACTAGAAACTTCCTGGGCTGAAAGTGCAGAGCTGGAGCCCAATGGCAGGACCAACATCAGCGTGGAGTAGAAAACTGAAGAAGATGAAGTAACAAGTGGTGAGATTAAACAACAGCCTTTGAAGAAGGATGGAGACAGTGTGGAAGAATACTTGAACTGGTGAATGATAAAAGTTTTCGAGAACAGACCCAACCCTTTTACCTAGGATGTGCTCTTAAATGCAACAGACACAGGGCAAACACCACCAATTTACGGCAACACAGACACTGCATGGGACATAGTGAGAAAATATTTCAGATGTGGAAGATCTTTTCTAAAACAGACTCAAATCTTTCATGTGATGAGAAGTGAAATTAGAGTTATTTTACAGACTGATAGAAGTCAAGAACTCACTTAGATTACATACTCAGCAGCAGATGTAACTGGAAAAGTTGTGAAAACCTGCAAGAGATGACTCCGAATTACCAGTGTTACATCACAAGCTTTAGGTAATAACTTCCACCTGCTGATAGGGGTTGACAAGGCATAGGATGCCAGAAAGGTACACGAAGAGGCAGATGTGAACTGATTTAGGATGTGTCATGAAGCTGAACTTCTACATGAAGTACAGTGAGAAAGATGTTGAGGACAGGATGAAACTACTCTTTCTCCTCCTGGAGATCCCATGGCCTGTGGTACCAAAGAAAAGTAGGGTGAAATTCCTGGATGTAAATGAAGAATCTGCAGTTGTCCTTAGAAATAGAAGTGGTAGATGCTCAGCAGTGTGAAACATTCCCCCCTCGTCCCTATTGCCAATACTAGGGAAACAAAACAAGGGCCCAGAATAAAAACAAGCTATTTTCAGGTTCTTCTTTAAAGACAGCATTTCAGTATTGACTGTTCATATAAATATATATATATATATATATATATCAAC
>VXAB01013296.1:242420-256989 GCA_013399175.1 Odontophorus gujanensis
TATATATATATCAACAACACAAAATGCAAAAGGTTATCAATTCTAGCTTGCTAGATTGCTGGGTTTATCTAATATGGTTTATAGCTTCTGTTAAACCAAAAATCCCACAAGAATCCAGAGGACAGAAACGAAAGCATGTTTCAGCCTTTCCACTGTACTGTCATACATGCCTTGCACTATTTACATGATCTCTAGCTAAATATTCTAGTCATACAATCCAAATAGCAAGTCACAGCTAAAGATAGCTATCTACTTCATAATAATTTAAATATTTAAAACAGCCAACCCCACACATATAAACATCAAAAGCTATGTAAATATCTGGGAAATATAAAGCATGTGAAAAGTTGCAGACAAAGCAATAGGCTCATTTTTCAAAGTCAAGAATCTCTCAAGAATCTCAAAGCTCTAACCCTAACAAAACTATCTTGGAAACCATTCTTATAATTCCATCCAATCCCCCTGCCGCATGTCTCCTCCAAAACAGCAGGGAAGATGGGAGAAATGACATCACTGAATTTGCTTTTTGAAGAGTCCCATAAGTAGCTAAAACACTGCATGGTAGTTTTAGTTAACTATTGCTAAAGTCACAAAATACATCCCAAAATAGTGCCAAGAGTGCCACTCTTTCAAGCAGAACAGATTTTCCTTACTTTGAGCTCATTTAAAAAATTTTGTACCTTGTGCTAAGGGAAGATAAAATTGAGCCAACGCAAGAGTCCAGTCAGTTTTCATCTATCAGTATGGTGGCATGAGAGAAAATGAGCATTTAACTCTAACACCAAATAATAAGGCTGTTACATAAAATTCAGTAAGCTCAGTGGGGAGCTTTTCATGCACAGCTATTTCAAACCACTAATTAACAGAAGAATGCTACAGAATGGTTCTTAAAAGGTTCCTTACATTCTTCCTTTTTTTTTTGGAGGGCAGTAACAGGGTGGATTTCTTCTTTAATATATTGAGAGCAGTGTCATTTAAGACAAATACCAAAAACTCATTTGTTGACAACCTTCTAAGTCCTTGAACTGCTTTTTGTGCCTGGCTGACCATTGTAGGGAACTATAGAACACAGAATAAAGAATATTGTTATCATCTTGCCAGTACTTTAGTGCCTCTGCATAAATCCCTCCTTTCTACATATTCTTGGAGGACATACAACCAAGAAACATACTTTAAATCCCCTTCTACCAGGTGACCAATCCAGACAGAAGAGCAGCGTGGAACACAGCTGAAGCCAGTGCGCTCTGCCAGGGATCCACATCTGCCCTTTAATGCAGCAGCACCAGGGCCACGTTGTACTTTTTACAGCCATGTCATGAAATGCAAGATGCCACTGAACAGTACTGTAGAACTGTAGTAAATTCCCATCTTGGATACGTTAAGCATTTGCTTCCTCAGTAGTTACTGCTGAAAAGCTGTTAATCCTTCCATAAACATCTGTGCCTTGACAGGTTCTTCAGAGGTGACCAAGAACTTTCTCTTGGCTTCAGCTAATCTGATAGATCTGTCCAACCTCTGGGTTTACTGCTTCTCAGAAAAGCATGAAGTGATAATATATATATTCCTTTTACATTGTGAAGATTCAGACATCATAAAGCATCGAATCCCACAGTATAGACTAAAATATTTCAAAGGTTCAATCTCTCTCCAAGAGAGAGCAACTGAATTTTATTTGTACTTCCACCAGGGTGCCACGTCTTCAACCCCAGCAGTTTCTCCCCTTGTATAAAAGCCTGCTATTACATGGGCAAAATTGAAAAAAAAATTTAGAAACCAAGTACTAAATATTTCATTACTCTGAAGCTCTCAAACTGCTTTAGAATTATCCCTTCTTCTCCAAATATGTATTTAAAATGTATCACTATGAAGATTTATGATTTGAGATTTTTTTTTTTTAATAACATCCATTTAGTTGAGTGTATCAGCCAGAAGAGGCAATCAGGTTCTATCAAAACACTGCAATTGCTGTTCAAGGAACAATAAAGTGCATGCTAAGCAAAGACAGACCTTCACACTCTAATCATCTACGCAGAAGACAAAAAGCAAACGTTAAAAAACAGAGGTCTTGTTGAGTTGGTGGATATCTCCCCTAAATAAAAGGGCACTAGATTCTCAACACATACCTGCTGCTTTCAGAAACATGCCCTTTCTTCTGTTCCTTAAAACACTGTGATGCACACTGTAAGCTAACTTTGTGTTTTACTAAATACAATTAGCATTCAATCTAGATATAATAGATAAGGGCACTGGCCTCCATCAGTAACACTAGAGTCTGAACACCAGCTTTGTTCAAAGACCTCATCTGACATGCTGAAAAGGACCACTGAAACCAGAATCTAGAAGAATGGTTTTGAGGGAGGCTTCAGGGAAGCCCAGACAAGAATAAAGTTAGAAAAAAATTAAAAATAAAATATAAAATAAAATAAAATAAAAAATTTTAAACAATAAAATAAATAAATAAAAAGACTCGTGTCATTCTAATTGCTTCCCACCTTCCACAGCTTGTTTTGAAAAAATAAGAAAAAAAATAAAATAAAAAATTCAGGCTGAGCACATTTGTACTGTCATCTATGAATGCAAAAGGAATAGTTCCAGGCTCGGTAACTTAGCTAGAAAATGCATTGTTCAGCCTTCACTCAGTGCCAATCACAATGTAGTGTAATAAACCCTTTTCACCAATAATTTTCATCTTAATTGGTCATCACTATGAGCTAAGATTCAACACAGTTCCAGTAACCATATCCATATGGCTAGTGATACACTTCCCCAAATGTCCCTTTTCCAGCCAAAACCAGTAATCACCAACAAGCATTAACCTAATGTAAAATTTCCTGTTCTTTTTGCCCGGCTAATTGGTACTGTTTTGTTACACTCAGAATGCTCTACATTGTACACTGACCTGCAACATTCATCTCCTGAGGTATCTGCAGCACTGCAATGGATGGTAGTCCATCATTAGCTGCAGACAATATATTCTGGTACCTTTAAAGATAAATCCATTTAATTGCAAGAGCTCCACCTAAAACTGGATTCAGGAACCAGGAAATTCCAACAGCTTTGAACAGGGGCTGCCATACAAACAAAAGTAGCATTTGTTTTATATTGATAATGATGGAATTTGACAAGCTATCTTTGCTCTCTTTACAGAGAAGCATTGCCTATTAAAACAATAAACCTGGAAACACAATTAGCATGCCTTCATTTTATAATATGAATAGGAAACTGAACATTCTGAGGAAACCTAACCTTGACAGCATTTCTCTAGGATTCAAAGTAGTGAGGTTTTCCACTACAGCAAAGGCTGATACAGTAAAACATACAACTTCTCCCTGTCTTAGATCTAGAACCCCAAAGATATGTTCCATGTTGTATCAGGTTTTACCATGACTACCAGGTTGTCTAACATAATAATTTTCAAGTCTATTAAAAAAAAAAATACAAATAACAGTTTCTATAGTTAGCCTACACCCTTAGGCAGGTAAACAAAATCAGCATAAATATAGCTTTTATCAATCCTTTTCCAGCTGCGTCTGAAATGAGGAATGTTGAACATTACTAGGTACCCAGACTATAAAGGAAATAAGCATTATTACAGGAACGTGCATTTTGGCATACAAGATGGAAAGAACTTTTTACAATTCCTTAGACTTGCTAAAAATAATCACCTCAGAAAGATCAAAGCAACATTAATTGAAGTTTATCCATTTAACCTAGAACTAACAAAATAAAGGCAAAATGTCTTGATGAGTTACTAGCAGTGCAAAACAAAGTACTTCTTGATCTAAAAATGTTCCTCTCGCCCAAATTGAAAAGACTCAGGTGTTCCCAAAGCAAATCAAACCAATTCATTGACTTTGTTTTAACCACAAAAGAAAAACAAAGATCAGTGGTACATAAGCCAGTAACAGAAGCTTGCTTCCAGCACAAACACTGTCAGAACTCCAGCACTGAAATCAAACACATTCTTGGTCAACGTTATCAGCTAGGTAACTTTTCACAGTAAAATTAATTTTCACAAAAAAGAAATGTTAAATTTAGGTTCCAAATAAATCTTAAGCAGCAGAGACATTCTAGGAATAGCATCTCAGATCACATATACCCAAAGCAGAACTCTGCTTATAATAAAGCTTGATTCTAGAACTTAGCAATCAGTATGCACACATGACAGTGTGAAGCAGTGGGAATGTTGTGAACAATGCCTGTTTACAGAGGGCAAAAGAGTGCATAATAATTAATGGAAAGTTCATTTTGTCATCATTAGAAGCATCTGTGCTAGGATCATTTGGCAACTGACTGAAATCCTTTACCAGCAATTATTATATTTGCTCAGCTTTTATTTTCAAAATAAATTAAACCTGCAATTGAATCTTTTCTAAGTTTAACACAGTCAGTAACTTCAGAGACCAATGTACACAACATGAATATTCATTTCCTTGTGTTTTTTGTTTTGTTTAGTTGTTTGGATTTTTTTAATTTGTCTGTTTTGAGTATTCTGCTCTCATACAAGATACACTTACATTTATGCAATACAAATAAGTTTATGAACACTTAAAAACACTTCAATTTGGCAGTGGATGCAAAATTGGTATTAATTTGCTTATTCTTCCATTTTCCTACATACAAATATATGGCAATGTACCGCATTGCTCTTCATTACATCCACTGATCTTTCCCTCACAGGATGCTCACCAGAACAGACATTGGTGAACATTATTCCTTTCCAGAGCAGTTATTCAACTTTTTGTCTTTTTCTTTCTGTTCCAAAGCATATGGTACATGGTATGATTTTTATTTATTTTTATGTTTTTAATCTAACACAAGATGTATTCTATAATGCTCTCGCTAGAACACAAGTTGTTCAAGAAAATTAATTCATACTTATACCCCGATGTAGACTTATTCCCAACTTCCAGCAGAAAAGATATATCAACATTCTAAACTTCCATTGACTCTGTGCTCAAATTCCTAGTGTATTTCATACAGTATAATAATTCAAAATCCAATCAACCATGCTGTAGTATATGAAATAATCACAGAATCACAGGGGATGGAATGGAATGGGCCTCAAAAGAGATCTTCAAAGTCCAATCCCTGCTAAAGCAGGTACCCTACAATAGGTCACAGCAGTAGGCATCCAAAAGGGGCTTGAATATCTCCAGAGGAGGAGACTCCACAACCTCTCTGGGCAACCCGTTCCACTGCTCTGTCACCCTTTTGTAAAGAAGTTCTTCCACATGCTTTAATGGAACTTCATATATTCAAGTTTTAGGCCATTACTCTTGTCCTACCACTGCATACGACCAAGAAGAGCCTGGCCTCATCCATTTGCCTTTCACCTCCCTTTAGATATCCATAAACAATAATTGGATCTGCTCTCAGTCATCTTTTCCCCAGGCTGAACAGAGCCAGGTTACTCAGTCTTTTCTCATATTGGAGATGCTCCATATGCTTTATCATCTGGGTAACTCTCCGCTGAACTCCTTCTAGAAAATCTCTGTCTTTCTGAACTGGGGAGCCCAGAACTTAACACAGCATTCAAAACATGGCCTTACCAGGGAAGAATAGAGGGGGGAAGATCACCTCCCTTGGCCTGCTGGCCACAATCTTTTTAAAGCACCCTAGGATTCCATTGGCCTTTCCTGGCCACCAGGCCACACTGCTGGCTGATGGACAACCTGTCATCCACCAGGACACCCAGGTCACTCTCTGCAGAGCTCCTTTCCAGTAGGTCATCCCCCAAACTGTACTGGTGCATGTGGTTATTCTTCCCCAGGTACAAGACTCTACACTTGCTCTTGTTAAATCTCATCAGCTTTTCCCAGCTCTCCAGACTGCCCAGGATGGCAGCACATCCTTCTGGCATGTCAGTCACCCCTCCTAGCTTTGCATCATCATCAAACTTGCTGAGGGTAGACTCTATCCCTTCATCCAGGTTGTCAATTCAGATGCTGAACAAGACTGGACACCGCACAGACCTCTGGGGAACACCACTAAACACAGGCTTCCAACCAGACTGCACCGCTGATGACAACTCTCTGAGCTCTGTCAGCCAGCCAGTTTCCAATCCACCTCACTGTCTACTCATCTATCCCACAATTGCTACATTTCATAACAAGGATCTTCTGGGAGATGGTGTCAAATGCCTTGCCGATCTCTAGGTACACAACATCCACTTCTCTCCCCCTATCTATCCAGCCAGTGATGGAAGGCCAGCAGGTTGGTCAAGCATAACTTCCCCCTTGGTGAACCCATGTTGACTACTCCTGATAAAATTCTCTTACAATTGCATGGAGAGGGTACCCAGAACAAGTTGTTCTATCACCTTTCCAGGGACAGAGGTGACACTGACTGGCCTGTAACATCCCAGGTTCTCCTTCTTTCCCTTTCTGAAGACTGATGTGACACTGGTTATCTCTCAGACTTCAGGCACCTCTTCTGTTTGCCAAGATCTTTCAAAGGTGAAAGAGAGGTTCAACAATCACCTGTGCCAACTCCCTCAGCACACGTGTGTGCATCCTGTTGGAGCTCATGGATTTGTGTGAGTTGATTTTGGCTAGATGCTTTATGACCAGATCCTGCTTGACCAGTGGGAAGTCTTCTTGTCCCCTCATTCTTACCTCCAGGGTCTGGGATTCCTAAGGTGTTGTCACCGTTCTTGGTCTCCAAGAATGGTGACAACACTAAGGGCTAGCCTTAGCACTAAAGACTGAAGCAAAGAAGGCATTCAGAATCTTCACCTTCTCAGCATCCCCTATTACCAGGGCACCCACCTCAACTAACATCTCAAACAACATCACTTAACTTTTGCAAGTATCTGCTCTTGATTCAGTTGCAATTAAATAGGATTTTAAAGGGTTTAAATTTTAACTCATTTTGGATTTTTTTTACCCTCCCTATACTAAGAAGAGGATATTTAATATCAAAGTAACTTCCTATTAAACATCATCACTCTTCAAAGCACAAGGCTGCTAAACTACAAGAAAGAAGCTGATATCTTCCTCTTTGCTCCCTGATGTTGTTTAGTCTTCAAAGAAGTTTCAGCCCCTTTTCCTACCCATGTCCACCCACTTGAGATAGGTATCAGTTTGAACTGTTCAAGGCTAGCAGAAAGTTACAGAAAATAGAGAACAACACTTTATAATGGGAAATCCTGGGCACTGTAGATTGTGTTATTACTTAAGCTAACAGAGTGCCCAAATATTAGCTTTCAAATATCCAAAGTAACATGTGTGAATAATTTAACAAGCCTGCCAGTGAATTACAGGTTTTTTTTCATGCGTTTTGATGAAGAGAGCTCACAGCTGTCAGGGAGTCGGATAGTTACCTGAAAGCAGCAGTTTGCTGCCAAATTGTTTCAGTGAGCACTGATGAGATACAGTTCTGGGGATGGGTCAGGAATTCTCATTGTCTTCATCTTTGGTCATTTGAATGCCTTTTTAATTTATTACATATTTGTTGTAAATTTTTCATTGGCATATAACAGTATTTGTTAAAATGGATTCGGTAACCATAAATCCCAAATCTACCTGTGTATGGAAGAGTCCAAAAATTTTGCTCATACAAATAGGGACGAAGCATACTCATATTAAACAAAAAGCTACAAAATTTAAACCACATTTTTTTAACTGTTAAACATTTTTCACCGAGGCATTCTTTGTTCTGTGTTAATATGTATGTATGTATATATAAAATAAAGCAGGCATTAGTACAGGTCCTGTAGCTGAACTCCCAAATGCTCTGAACTTGTGGGTGGGCAAGCAGAGCTAGAGCAAGATTGTGAAGAGTGGCAGAAGAACTAGTTCTGGGGTTAGAGGCATTTTCTAACCACTGTGTGTATTTCCTGGTGTTTATCTACTGCCAAGCTCTGGTGTTGCACATTCCATCAAAGAGAGAAAGTTTAAATGCTCTGTAGCAGCAATAAGTTAATGGTTACTAATATCATTTTTATGAGATGTACATAAAATAGCAGGTGTTTACCCAAATAACAACAACAGAAAACTGTTCAAGTTCAGCAAGTTTCCAGATAACCAAGATGTGCTTTAGTCTGTCATGGCATAACTGGGGATGTGCACAGCAGATGCATATTTCTATGCAATGGAAAAACACGTTTTCTGAACACGAGGCAATAACAGAGTCTGCAAATATTATCAGGTCTAAGTCAGAAAATGGAAAAGGTGAGGGATTTAACATTATTATTTAGTATCGTCATGCCTCTGAAGCAGCTAAATACCACAGCAGGAAAAAAAAATCACATCTCAAAAAAATGCACAGCAAACAGCACACAGAAGGAAAGTCAGAGGATTGCCCAGCCTTCTGGGCACTTTAGTTGGATGCTTTACGTTCAAAAACATAGGAATCCCTAGTCATATGTTCACATATCCAAACCCCTTTCCATGCCTGGGCTCCACAACAACAGGTTAATTTCCTTCCTTTCATCAGAATATGGTCTCAAAGGGAGCTAGCTCTTACCAAAACAGTGTGGGAGATAGGATACACCAGGGAATGGGGGACGAGAGCTCGAATCCCTCAAAACAGGGAGACTTAACACACTTGTTGGCAAAAACAGAGCTCAAGCCACCAGGTCCCAGCTTCACATATCCACTACATATCAAAAAAGTCAAGGACACTTGAGAGTGGTAGCAAGGAGGAGAGAACC
Source organism: Odontophorus gujanensis (assembly GCA_013399175.1). NCBI lineage: Eukaryota > Metazoa > Chordata > Aves > Galliformes > Odontophoridae > Odontophorus > Odontophorus gujanensis. The sequence goes on from VXAB01013296.1 coordinate 251,077, forward strand.
TGGTTGAATGCTCAGTGTGGGGCAAGCACAGAAGAGGCATTATCTGGGCCTCTCCATTGAGCCCACCACTGTTTTCTGCTCACCCAGAAGAGTTCACACTCTGCCCACACCCCATTGTCTTTGCTAAGTGTTAAAGGCTGCTACGAAAGCTGCCACTGCTGATCGATGGCTGGAAGCACGGCTCCTGCTGCACGTCCATGCTGGTAGTCAGTTCAGCACCCCACAGCAGGACAGGGAAAGAGTAGGAACGACATAAGCGTTACTACAGGACTCCTGTATCAAGCAGTAGGCGTCTTCACCTGCTGGCACACATTAACCTATCACCAAGCTACAAAAAGTGTTAATAACCTGTTCTGTCAGCAATCATTAGATCACACCTGGGGCCTTCCTCACAACCCTGCTGCTCCAAAGTGACTGCCAGGCAGGTGGCTTTTTGCAGTGTCACACAGGGTACCCGGCATAAAAGAGTGGGATTCTTGACCTGAAATATTCACAACAGCTCAAGATGAGCTTTTTTGAGGAGTAGAGGATGTAAGCACGTGTGAAACAAAGACCACGTGCTTAAACTAGAAAATCCCTTCCATTCTTTATTTTTTACAATCAGGTTGTATTTTACAGCCTTATTTAGATTTATGAGTAGTCAATTCTATATTTAAAACCACTGTAAAACCAAGCAAGCTTATTGTTTTTGTAAACCTAATCTCAAATCTAAGCCAAGGTAAATACAACTGAAAGCTTTCTAAGAGAGAAGCACTGCTCTAACACCAACAGAACAGCTAAAAAAGTAAAATGCCTAAAACGAAAGGGAAAGAAGTGTCATTCAAAAAGAAAACATGGTTCCTAGTCAAGTTTGCCACCTGAACTTTTGTTTGACTTCCTAAGTTAAAGTTCTTCCTTCAGCTGAGCCTGCTCCAAGGACTCTACCCACAGTACACAAGGAATTATCCTGATCTCCTTTTCTCTGTCTTTATGGGGGATATAATTCATTGCTAGTAGCTATGACAAACTTGAGAACTTGACAGTCTTTGAAAGGTGTTCTGGGGTTAAGCTGTGAGGCTTTTGGGAAAGGAAAAGTGGTCATGCAAGTGCTAGACTGAAGGAGAAGCTGGATTGAAAGATAGCAAACCACTCAGTGCAGAAATAAGCTGTTCAGTACAGCACATACTTCACATTGCTTCAAGACAAAAAAGAAAATTCTTTTCCACTTCTATTTTGTAAAATGAGGCCATCCTAATAAACACTTCCTGTACTTACATTGACAGAAGTTACATCAGCCATATTTTTTCTAGTATTACAGAATCACAGAATCACCAAGGTTGGAAAAGACCTTTAAGATCATCCAGTCCAACCATTCACCCATCACCAATAGCTCTCAAGAAAAAAATGGTGTGTTGAAGGTATGTCAGCTGAAATTTCTTATCACAGGATTTGCTGATGCTTTGAAACAACCTTAATAGCTTCTCCCATAGATGGCAATGTTACTGTGCTAAATCTTACTCAGAATCATTATATAGTCATGAGAACACCCAGCAGAGAGAGCTAGTACAGACAGCAGTCACTTACAATAGCTTAGCAACAGAAAGGTTCCCTGAAAAAGCAGCACAGCAGTTTTCTTGGTAGCACAGCTACCAAAACTGAACATATGCTATGCTAACTGTAAGTAAAGTGTAAAATCTCTGAATTTCAGTGAAGGAATTTATGAAATTCTATAAAATCTTGCAATTCAAACTTATCTTGAAATGTTTCTGAGAACTCATCCCATTTAGGCTCACCCTCCACTAAAACCATATATTACATGACCTAAAAACCTCTACTGCATAGCAGTGCTACATGCTATAATGGTTAGGAAGAAGGTAGCCACATCTCTATCATTCATTCTGCTCTCCCATGAGAGGTGGTGCTCACTCACCTCTTTTATGGTCACACCACTTCCTAGCTCCAGTGTTAACAAAATCTGGGCTCTTTTTCTGCCAGTATCCAGAAGGCTGATAGCAAGAAGGTGGTACATAGGGCCTACTGAAACCAGGACAGAATGGTATTCAGAAGAGGAAATTAAAGGTTCAGGCAGGGCAGCAAGCTGAGCAATATGGAGATGGCTTGGGAAAGAAGAAGCATCAGGAAGAAAATCAATCAAGCAGCAGTACAGACAGAAGAGAATGGAACAGAAAGAAAGAAATGAAAGTGCTGTAGTATTTGAACCACCAGCGAGCATTTTAATGGAGGAGGACAGCAATGCTTCAACCCTTGCTTTTCAAACTCAGATTCTGCTTTCAGTGGGCTGAAGGACACACTTGGGAAAATGTGAAGAAGGCTGCACTGTACATGGCACTCCAGGTAACCTATAAAAAAAAAGCCAACCGACAAACCTAACTAAAATTGAAAGTGCAGGTCATTAGTCTAGACCTTTCCAAGTCAGAAGTCATCCAATTTCTTGCTTATAATTATCCTAGGTTTTTTTTTTTACAGAAACAGAGAAGCATTTACAACATGAAGATCAGCTGAGGCCTCATTACTACACTAGCCAGACAACTCACCATGTTTCTGTCTCCCACTAGAATTCACATCAGAGTCCACAACATCCTCAGCTGCAAACTGTAATAGTGATGGATGAGTTATGCTGCTGATACTGAAAATCAGAGCACAACTTGCCTTACTTTATCATTCCTCACATATTTAGCATAGCTTTCCCCTCCTTCCCCTTACAGAAAGGTAGATAGCTACTTTTCTCCATGCTTTGATGGAAAAAAAGAGCCGTCAGCTGTTTGCCTTTAATTGTTGCTTCAAGATTCAAGAGCTTTTCAGCAAAGAAAGAGGAAAGAAAAAATAAAGAAAAATGAAAAAGGACTATTCAAAAGCAAAACCACTGCAGTATTTCCAAGCCAGAAGGCACAGACTGATTAGGCCACTTAAATAACAGAACGGATTTTACTCTTATGAATTCTACCAACCAACTTTGACTTGGAAAGCTAGGTCACTCTTTAAGCAGTGAGGTGAATGTTAATAACACTTATGTATGAAAGTTTGGACACTAACTTCTCAACACTAGTAGGTTTTCTTGTGCTTTTACGCAAGGAAGATCACTTCATTGCTTCTTGGAACGAAGAAAGCAAAATAGTGTACACATATACATTCAGTGTAAAGCATACTATAATAACTGCACTACTGCATTAGTATTTTTCAAGCAGCTGCTTAGTGATGAGAGGAGTCACCCATCTGCCTTGGAAATCAGATGTGAACATTTCCTGTTATTACTGACAGCTACATGCAGCAGGAGCAGGAAGGACAGAGGATTCCCATCTCTAGTAAGCAAAGTCCCCAGCAGATTAAGACCTATTCTGGTCCTTAAATGTTGAATACATAGATAAATCCCAGTGTTTCCATAAGCCATTTAGTTTCATACCAGCAGGGCAAACATGGGCTAATTGCAGAGATTTTCTGTGTTTCCTTCTCAATCATTCTTTCACATTTCTACAGATTTCACAAGAGCTTTTGCAACCTGCACATGTGCACTGCTGAATTAGCAATGGTAATGTCTGGAAAACATATGCAATTAAACTAATACAGTGTAAGAAAAAAATACAGCCCATTGTCTATTGTTCCTAAAAAACTATTCATGTTTCTGAGAAATACCAGGCAATGGATGCAGCTCTTACTGAACAGAAGATGGAAAAAATAAAGAGCAGCCTAGATTTGCAACAAACTTTCTGCTTTCCACAGAGGAACTGTGGGGGAGAGGGGGCAGGGTTATAAAGATTTATAACAGTTTTAAGATTAACTGACAAAGAAACACAGAAATGCACCAGGATATTCTATTCAGATGGTATTTTACAATTATTTTACTAATAAAGATGTTAGAACAGACTCTGTAACTGAATGAAGTTTGAGCCATTTAACAACGCACACTAAACAGACAAGGAATAATTTTCTTAGACTTAAACCAACTAGGAAATCAGCTGCATAAGGAATAAGAACAACAATTTTTCTCATCTGTGAGGTTTCCAGTGGAAAAGCAGACACCTAAATTGGAACAACCATCTTCCACTCGTACCTCTGAGGAAGACTGAGTTCTGCATAACATCAAGTTTTGTTAACTGGCATTTTGTGACATGTTTTTATAATAAGATTATTTGGCAGCTTCAGAACTGAACACAAATACCTCTAACACGACTAGCACATTTTGGAGGACTCATGCGAGAGTTCTAAGTTAACTATATGCCACCAACAATATGGTAATGGTTTCTAATGACAGATGATTAGAAACATGATGTTTGAAGGACAGCAGATACATACTCAAGTGAGCAAAACCATGCCATTCCTTTATGCCTCAGCACAACAAGTTTAGTTCCAAAACATATTTGTCTCTATACAAAGTCTGTGCTTTTTATGCAGCTTTTCAGAGAATTCCCAGAGGAAACAAAATCTTGGAGAAGAGTGCACTAAAAGTGATTTTAGAACAAGAGTGTACAAGAAAAGACTTAGCATGTCTTATCACTGGCTTAAGAACAAAGACCAGTTTCTTCTTGCAAGAAATAGGATTGCCAGCCATGAGACATGCACTTGGATTCACGCTTCGAATCCCAGATCCTACAAAGGCACCTGTGCACACTGTAGTAAATCCAATTGCAGCAGTCACTTGTGACCAAGATGTTCATGATCGTAACATTAACAAAAAAAAACCAAAAAAACACAATCCACAGCTGAAATGAGTCTGTTCCTATTAAAGACCCAATTTCATACTAAAATAAGAAAAAACACCTCCACAACAAAACAGCTCTCACTGAGCAATATTTCACTGTATATAATTTTGTTTGTATTTTAATAGGAATATTTAGAAAAATAAATGATTCAAAGTTTGCATCACCAGATTTGACATGAAGAGGAGAAGTATGCTTCAGCCATGTCAGCTATTTCTGGAAGTTTAATTTTACATATAAAATTCCCCCAACTCTGTATCTTCAGTAGATAAAACAAATAGAACAACAAAATGCTGAGGCCATGAAGTTCACAAAGGGAGAATCCAGTTTAAGGTTGAAAAACACTTTTTCCCCCTCAAGAGTTGTACTGTTATCACAGCACAACTCTTGCCACTTGTTACTCTGAAGCAATTGGCATGCCATGGACTGAAACAGTACTTGTGAGGACGGTAGGACAATGAGCCATTCAGTAAAAACAACCACGTTCTCTACTATACCTTTAAAAGAGTCACATTACTTGATAATTAACCAGAAAATAACGTATCAGTGTATCCCATTCAGTTGGTTTCTGCTGTATAGCTCACTTAATTTCCTTGAGCTAAAAGAAAAAAATATTTAGAAATTAAGTGTAAATAAAACAATTCCAGTTACATGTGATATCTGAATGAGACAGAGCTTTAAACCAAAATAAGGAGAAGCTATTTGACTTTCTAAAGGAAAACCAAACATTTCACCTGTCTGCAGTGAAAATCTGAACCAGCTTTTATTTCACAGGACTGGTAAAACATAACCTAGATCACCCGTGCTAGGACAGAGTGAACAAAAGGATTGAGAACCAAGCTGGTTGATTTTTAATTACTACAGATGGCCAATAAAATAATAGTTACATAGAGCTGTTTTACAGAAACATGGGAGAGGAAAAAATAATAAAGAAACTGTTTTCTTTCTTCATAATATTTCCTTTTCTTCACTGATTGATCTTCTCTGAGCATATAGAATGTGTTTTTCCAACAGTTCTAAAGCCAGAATTGGTGTTGTTTTCACATGTTGTCAGTCAGCATTCATGTCATATTGGGCTATTACTATGCAGAGATTTTGACCCCCTGTCAACAGTTTACGGGCAGGTTCGGCCCGGTTCCGTGACGATTGGTGTGGGGGAACCACGGACCCACACCCTAGGAAAGGGGAAGGGGGAAAGGGAAAAGGGAGATGGGCCTAG